>WEIS01003704.1:43281-56700 GCA_013389965.1 Todus mexicanus | reverse complement strand
TTTTTATATATATATATGTTTATGTACTGTGCTGGGCTGTTAGTATTTGCAGAGAACTTCGAAATTCTTTGCTGATGCTTTATGAGGTCGTGGCTGTCCGTAGTAATGACGAGGATATTTTCTTTGATTCTAGATGTTTGCGATGGATCAGCTCATGGGAATGAATGCGTTATTAAATAATACAAATTACATCACTTCGGACTTACCACTACGAACAGGTAGGAACCGTTGCTGTTGGGTTGTCCTACTGTTTCTTCCAGTTTGTTTCTCTGTGAAGTCCTTTTCAGAGGCTTTCTTTGTTTACACCTTGCCCGTCATAATACGGGATCGCAAAGGTGTCAACTTTTTGTTGCACCTGTATGCGTCTTTTTGCTTATCCTCGTGGAACTTTCAACAGATCTGAAGGTTTCGATTAGTCAAATGGTTTGAGTGACCAAAGAAGCTTTGAGTGACCTCTTTTTTATAGAATATTTCTTTCCTAAATTTGCATCTTCAGTGACCTACACGTTTGTGTTGCCAGTTTGCGGAGTGCAATGTGTACTCTCTTTTTCTGCTGAAGGTTGTTTCATTGGTTGCAATAATTCTTACTGTGTCGTTTTTCACCAATAAAATGCAGGGTGTACTCAACTTCCTGTATCATTCAAATCTGTTTTTCCTTCTCGGCGACTTCTCTGTTTCCTGTGAAGTGGCAGTCTGGTATTAGAAGTACCCAATGATTTCCTGAATAATAACACTAGCTTGAAAGTTCAGAGTCAGGTGTTGCAACCAACCACTGAAAATAAGCAAGGGCTGAGCTGCAGTCTTCCAGTACAGTTCCAGAAGAGGAATATCAAATAGAAGTGTGTTGTATTAGCTGCTTGATCAGCCTTAATCTGGTTTTGTTTATTACATTTCTTTATAAGTATTACTTCGTGCTCGAATTCAGAACACTTTCTCCTGCTTAGTTTATTAGAATAGCAGATATGAAAGGAGGAAGGAAATAAACCTTTATTTAACCGTATAAGGCTTTTCTCGATATGTGTCTCAAATAATCTTATCTCCAATACAGCTGTTAATGTCTTCTAACACAACAGCTTTCTGTTGTTGATCTGTTTGACTCTGTTACACCGGGCTGTAGCTGGTATCTTCTGTACTGCAGATAGCTCGCTCTTGTTGAAAAGGCAAAAATCTCTTTGGTTTGCAGCGTTTGATGCACTCGACAGCAGCGAAGGTGCGAGGGGTAAAATGAAACAAGCAATTCGCTTCTTACTTTGCAAAAATTCCAGCCTAAAGTAGCAGTAAATGCTGATTGGAAAGCAGAAATCAGGGCATGCTTAGTGTTTACTGGGTTAAACCATACTGCAGTTTCCTTACTGACTAGTAGTGAGGAAGGATCAAGAAACACAAACCGTACGGATGGTTTTGTTTCAAGATAAAAATGTTCTGATGAACGCAGGTCTTGACAAATTTGGAGAAACATCCAACAAATGGATGTTGCAATCGTTTGTTTGCAGTGCATTTTTATTAAGGCAGATAAAATTGTTCAGGAAGATTCATCTGTGTAGGATTAAAGGGCTTGTGCCCTGCATACCAAGAGGAGGTTTTTCTGCTGTTCTCCCAGAGTTTCTGTGGAACAAATAAGGTTCTTGGAATTTTGATTTCCCCATAATGCTCTCTCTTACGTGTATCTTTAACTCTATGCTCCTCCTGCCAGATTCGTTCCATACAAATTATTCAGATGTCTGTGTCCTGTCTGAACTAGAAAACAGCTGTTTTTAAAGCCATGTGGGGGAGTCAAGAATTCCCTGAGTTCTGGAGTCACAGAAAACTCCCTAGGCTAAGCCTAGCTCTCTCCTCAATTTGCAAAATTGCTTAGAAAAGATCTTTTTTTTTTCAGTAGCGCTGCTCTTGTCTGCTGCCGACGCACTATAGGTGGCGAGTTCCCTGTGTACAAGATGGGATTTAATAAAGGATCCTGGGGTTTAGGTTATGGCAAACAAAACGTTTGCTGATGACGTGGTGATTTTGTTTCTTGAGTCCTATCACTGTCATGGTTGCCTTCCCCCTCTGCTTGAAACTGTCTTGTGTCGTCACTGTGGACAAGCTCTTCAGTAATAAGGATCTGTAATAATTTATTTATTACGCTTTAGTTGTTTCTGGGCAGGAACTAAGAATTTCTTTCTATGCAGGAAGACCAGTTAAAAATTCAGGCGGGATTTTCCAAAATTACTTCCAGCTGAGATACGGAGAGGGTGAAATAAGTGTTTTAGAAAGGATTTTTCTCTAGGACAGTTGGCTGGTTTAAACAGAAAGAACCGAAGAGGTTACTTGTTCCTCCTGATTTGGTGTGGTGCCCGCATCTTTTAATCCGTGCGTTCACGGACGTGCAATATCAGACTTCCTACATTGGCGGGCAAGTTTAATATATAACTTCGGATTGCCGCGTCGTGCCAGCATAGCTGAATCAACAAATAGCTGGGGAATTTGGGGACTTTCTCATGACGGATGGTCTGCTGTTATGTTAATATTTACAGTAATAGTAGGAAACCTTTGAGACGCTGGGACAAGGATTTTCTCAACGAGGCTGCTGGTGCTCAGGTGTCTTTGCTCGCTTCTTTTTCTGCCTCACGTATGTCAGTTTTAAGTAAAGATTAGGCGTGGTTAAGCTGTGGTAGGTAGTTACGTGGTTCAAGTTCTGCATTTACATCTAAATCTAGCAAGAGAAGTAGTCTCTGTGTGCCTTTGTTGACAGAAGGGTGTATCTATAACAAGTGGTGTAACGGCGCAAACTGCAGGACTGTGTTTCAGACACCACCGGCAGCAAAGGCTGCCCGTCACAAAGCCAGCATCTTCTTCGGCTCGTGGCGAGGTGTCCTGCCTTTGAGAGTTAGGTACTAATCCTCAGCGGCATCGGGGATGGAGGGAGCATTACCCGTGGCATGTATTTTAGGCAAGGTAAAAGCAGATGTGCGTCAGTGAGACGCCCACTGTGTAGTGGAGGGACAAAGCGAAGCCTTAAATTGGAGAAGAAATGGGTGTTCCTTACTTCCTGATTATACAAAGCCATCTACAATCTGTGTGCTGGTTAGGGATGGTTTTGGGAACTGGTTAATTGTTTTGAGTTTCAGGGGCTCTAACTAGCTGTTGGCATTAAGGTGCTGGGGGTTTCTACCTGTGCAGCTGAAGCAGGGCCATCATCAGCTGAGCAGTATGGCCTGGAGGCTGCCGAAAGCGCTCTTTTTTTTTAACCTCCTGTGCTCCTCGCTGTTGAGAAATGGGAATGGCATACAGGGAGAGAGAAGGGACTTTCTCTCTCTGAAATAATATAGATTTACTGTTAGAGGTTCAAGGAAGCCTGATCATTAGATGAGCGTTCATTTTCCCCCGTCCCATAGCAGTGGCCCTAATCCTCCGAAGCGTGAGCAGACTTGCATACTGCTCCTGGTGGTTTTTCTAGATCTTCTGTGTTTGTACTTTGAGGAGTGAACTGAGGGGAGAGAGAGGTTAAGCAAAGCCCGTGTGCTGCTCGCTTTAAACATCATCACCCTTTGAACACGGCGGAGCTAAGGTGCAAGTTCCTGTGCAGGCAAATCCCTGATGGGGGAGGGACGTACAAACGCTACGACAGGACTTCAGCGAGGATGAGACGCTAGATCTAAAGTCTGAGCTTTTAGCAGCAAGGTGCCACTGCCGGGTTGGACTGCAAGAAGAAGGCTGGTGTTGGATTTAACAGTCAAAACCCGGAGGCTGTGAGTGTATGAAAACGCTCGGTGCTGTTGTGCGAAGCAGCACGGGGGTACAAGGGGGGGGATGCCTTTTCTGGGGACCCACTAACAGAGAGAAGGGCAAGAGGTGGGACTTGACCACGTCTGGTTGCAGGGGAAAGTGGATGGCTTCAGATACTGGGTTAAGCTTTTAGATCAAGGGTCTTACTAGTCCTACAAGGCTGCCAGGCTTGCAGGGGTAGCCCACCAGCTTTACAGACCCCTTTTCTCTTGACTTGGCTGTGATGGGAAGAAGGAACCAAAGAGGGAGCCTGAGATAGGTGCTCCTTTGTGTGTGTGCAGGGTGAGGCCTGTCAAGAGGAAGAAAGAATGTCAGTGGTGGGAGTGTCAAGACGCAGGAGGGCCTGTGACTCAGGCAGGAAGGAAAGTGAAGAAACGCAGCAGCTGAAGAAGACGAGGGGAAGTGGGACTGTGACTCAGGCCGGAGAGGAGGCAGTGGGATGCGAGTCGGTCTGTGGCAACCCAGGCGAGAAGGCAGAAAAGGAAGCACCGAAGCATGCCCAGGATGTGGCAGTCTGCACCGAGCCCCCTCCAGGCTGGCGCACTGCGTGTTTTCCTTGCAGTCCTTAGCCCTCCTGACAGCAGCAGAGCCAGGCAAAAGGAGTGCTCGCGTCAAAACTTGGCTCTTGGCAGCCGTGAGAGTCGTCCCTGCATACGCCTGGCTCCGGGGCCGTGTGCCTGGCTCCGGGGCTGTGCCGCTTCTGCCTCTGTGTAGGGTGACTGTGGAGCTCCAGCTGTGCGTTAAGCAGCGTCCCTTCTTGTGGCCGTTTAACACTTAAAAGGAGGTTGCTCGTTAAACAAGGACTTGAAGCAAGCAACTCTCCAGCCTGAGACAGAGGCGCGAGAGATCGTCACAGATCTCATCGTTATCAGTTCCTCTTTCAAGGTGTGTGTCTTCAGGTTCCTGCTGCCTGCCTGCTTAGGCCAGACGTGCCTACGAATAGAAGTGAAATACTGAAAACTTCCCCGTGCGAAATACTAAACATCTTTTCCCCACGGGAAAGGGTGAGAGAGAAAGAAGGAACCGCTCGCAGCCAATGTTAGGCAGGCTGTCTAATGTAATTCTGGGAAGTATTCAGAGATGAGCGCGCTGTACGAGACCCTTCTCTAAGTCAGATCCTTTTTATAGCCAAAATAATCTGCCTCTTATGTTTGAAAGTTTGCTTGAATATTGCTGTTGCTTTTTTTTTCCTTAAATAGCATTTCAGATGTAATTAAGTGCCTTGCATTAGAGTGTCTCCTCTTTATTGTTACCTGGATCTGGTTCAGATTCTATACCAGAGAATGATTTAGTCGTTGTAAAAAAGAAAATGAGTAGCCACAAAACCCCGAGGTTAAAATAAGATCTGAAAAAAAAACCCCTCTTTGGTTTAAATACATTGGTGTATGATCTATATAATCTGGATTAATGATAACAGGCACCTAATTTGCCTTTGTAAATTTACAATGCCCCTTTTTTCCGCTTTTTTAGTATTAGTATGTAAGATACATTGATTTTTTTTTTTCTATCAATATATTTATATGCTTTTTATAAGCTTTTTTCAAGGTGGGCGTAAAACCCGCAGTCCTAAATTTTCAATTTCCCTGAGTTTTCACAAGTACCGTGCAAGGAGAAACCATTTCGGCGGTACAAAGAATTCCCCTTGAGCTTTCCAATATGCTGCATATCCCCCTTTAAGGAGTCTGAACTTCCCTAGGGAAGCTGGAATCTGCGTCTGCCGCATCCTCGGGGACTGCTGCAGCCTCTCCGCAGTTGGATTACAGAGCAATTCCTTTCCTGACCGCGTAAGGGAAAGCTGGAGCGGTTTGTGCCGATACCAACCCAACGTGCGCACCTTGAAAATGAATTCCTAAGGAGAGAAGAGCCAAAGAATAATTACTTGGCGGATCCTGCCCTGGAGGCCGGGTTGAAAGTTGAACTACGCGGTTGTATTTCAGGTGCATTGCTTCTGCCCCGTGCCCAGAAGATACAAAGCCTCTGGATTGTCGAAGCATAAAATTTTAGATGCCTAAAGCGTGAGGAGGGCTAGAGGCGTATGAAAAGAAGTCTTAAATTTAAGTGCTGATATAATTCTTAAACCCAGTCTTGACTGTGCTACAGATAAAACCCGAAACATAAAACCACACGAAAGCTAAATATTACTCTACGTCTCTCCGATTTTCCGAAGTCCAAACTGGTTTTGGTGCTTTCTAATGTAAGCCGAGGTGTGTTTTTGCATGACTTCAAGGTTTCAACTGTAGCGCTGTTCACTCTTTCACAGGAAGAGTGTTGGGACTTGGGAAACAGGTGATCTTTATACGTGAAATTGATGTGACTGGCACTTGCAATATAACTTCCGCGTGAGGCCGAAGCAGTTGCTAAGTCAGCTGACTTCAACAGCAAAATACTAATCCCATCTATGAGCGCGTTTATCAGAAGTTCCATTTCGAGAGGAGCCTCTTCAGTTAAGGCCTGTGCTGACTAAAGACATGAAGCTCTGTTTTATTAAAGGAAAATTGTATTGAGATGCTGAGAAAGATGCACGTAGTCACGCTACAAGCTATAAATTAACGAAATCTCTGCAACTTTTAATTATTAGCGAATGTTTGGCCTATTGGCAAGTTAAAGTTGATGCCAATACGTAGTTCTGCGCTGAAGCCAGCTGCGACCTGGTTGAGGTAGCTGGATGGCGCGGTACTTGCCAAGGGTGCAGTGGTTGGGAGGCAGATCACCCCTGGGTGTCAGCAGGGCACGGTACGCGTCGCGTGCTCCGCCACGTAGCTGCGGCTTGTCTGCTTTGGAGGTTTCACATGTCCCCGTGAGCTTGCTTGATTCCTCGAATACCTTTAGCAGAGTGTGAGCGATGATACATAATTCCAGCAGGGGTATGGCTGACAAAAAGCTGCGTAGGTGTTCACTGTGAAGCTGTTACTTGGGGTCTGCTTTGATAACGGTTGGATTTTCACCATCGAAATCCCAATCTTCTCTGTTTAGCAAGAGGCAGGAGAGAAAGAGTGCAGCTAAAAACCGTCGTTTGCAGACTCAGGACTGGCTTGCGTTTTAAGGAGCGTTTCACATCCATCCACCTAGAGCTTTCCTTCTCGGTGTAAATGATATAAACAGAGTCGGAGCTAAGCTTGGATCAGGTGATGAGCTCTTGACTCGGGCGGTACTGAGTTCTCACTGGATCTCTTTAAACGGGTGAACTTTGAACGAGCATCACGATACGAGGTTAGCCGCTGTTCAGGGAGTGGCGCAAGACTGGAGGGTTTTTAACTTCTTTGAAAGACGCAAACAGAGTTTTAGTGGAGCACAATTCCATGTGTTGGCATCACGCTGAGGGATGGATCTCGGCGTAGATTCCACATCTGTAGTCCAGTAGTGTGCGCGCACGGTTCTTAGGGGCACGACAAACCGGTATATTTAAAAGTGTATCTGACGTTATTAAAAGAATGTGAATTGTTTCGTCTCCTCAATTCCAGGGTTGTTTTTTTTTTTTAAAAAAGCAGTTCTGAGCGCTGGGGCGTGTTGAGACAGCTCGAATTCCTCCTGTATCCTCATACCTCAGAGCTTCCCCTTGGCTTGTCTGTGGGCTTTCAAAAGCACCTATTCAGTAGGAAGCCCTAGGGCCAGAAGCTGCTGAGCACACTCTTCAGAGCCCAAGGGGTTTAAACACAAAGGTTAACCTTAGCTCAGAAAGGCCAGGCTGCTCCTCAGCGGCAAGGGGCGGGTCCTGTTCTTGCTCACCCTTGTGAGGGATCGGAGTTGCCCATTTGGGCCTTCTGAGCTGGAATTAACTTTTTGGAATCGATCCTTCCCTTCTTACCCCACTGCTCTTAGGGGACGTTGAAAATGACGGCCGGCCAAGTGGTTATTGATTGATTATAATTTAAGTTGTGAAGATGTTTGGGTGCTCTCAGAAATTTTATCTCGAAACATTCAAGGTCAACGATTTTACCCCTGGAATTGGTATGTCGCAGTAATGGAGACGTGATTTCGATTATGACTGTTCTTTCTTTTATATTAGCAGATGGACCGTATCTTCAAATCATAGAGCAGCCCAAGCAGGTAAGAACGCTACATTTTTAAAAAAATCTTTAAGGTAGCTCTGTCACTATATTCAGTTCTGAATAAAATTATGGCTGAAGATGAGAAAAACAGGCTATCGAAGACGCTGAACTCTCATAACAAATGCGGCACTTAACCCTGAGCAGTTTTTCCTCTCGCTTTTTGTGAGAGTTAAATCGTTTCCTGTTTTGTTCTGGTTTCATCTTTGTGTCTCTCTGGAAGTGTCAAAAAAAAAAACCACCCCAAAACTGAGAGTTTAAAAAAAACCAAAGTCTTGCTAAGTGTCGACTCTTCATCTTAGAAGTGATTCTTACAGTACCCCAGTATTTTGAAATGTAAATGATTATACGCGGAAGATTTTTTAGAAGCCGTTTTCGTGTTTCTTGAAACACGCGAAGAAAAAATAGAAACGTTTCATTCCGTTCCCAAGTTACGGGAACTTTTGACTTTTTGCTTTGTCATTGTAAAGAAATTCTCCTGTCCTTTGGGATTCCTTTCGTTACAGTTGGCTGTTTCGAATAACCCGAGGAAAAAAACCAAGATAAATACTTGAATGTTAACTTTTTTTTGGTGACTGCGTAGCCAGCGCTCACTTAGGCTTCTCTGCCAGCATGAAAATCATCCCAATGCACTGGTTAGTTGTCACGTAACGGATGTGCAAAGTAATTGCCGGGTGAAGATTCCCTTGCAGTGTCCCAGGATATTGTTCCTGGTGAGCTGGTGGCAGCAGCAATTACAGGTGTTCTTCCAGAAGCTGTTGCAGTGCGGAGACCCTTTTTGTTGCTTCTGAAATCCTGCCTTATGGAGCTGTTAAGTTAGACAGAGAAAGAGTGACCGAAAGCTCTCCCATCCTCTCCGTGGTCTTCTGCAGAAGCGTGTTGCAATCCAGCCTTCCTGGTAGGAGTCCATAGCGAACATTTGTTTGAGCCACAGACCAAAGACATTTCTGTGCCCTGGCATCCTTCCAGGAATAGGGGCGCTTCGTGGTCGCGGCTGAGACAGCAGCGTACTGGGAACTCTTGGAAGAATGCGCTGCCCCTTCTTGTGTTAGCTCATCCCAGATCAGGCTGTGTCTTTCCGTGGCAGAGCCTGCAGCACCTCAGGAGAAGCCATTGATTCTATGCGTGACTCCTCAGCAAGCATCAGTAGGCTAGCCATCGGTCAGCTGGCTCGTCATTCTTTTCACCGGAAGATCTTTTAAACGTAACTCAAATTACGTCGACGTTATTTCACTCTGCAAATATTTAACCCCTACCAAACAAACCTCCTGAGTGAAACAGGGTCAGAAACTCTAAGCAGCCCTCCTGGCTGACAGCAGCTCCTGCAGTGCAGTACCCATGTGGCGAGCTGGGCAGTGGTTTGTAGCAGGGTGATGAGAGTGATCGTGTCTGCAAAGGCTGTTTTCCCTTTTGGACAACTTGAGTTCCAGCTCACCATAGCCGGGCACTTCACTCTCAGTACACTTGGTCACTCAGTCGCTCAGGAAGGCCAATGCTGTGCTTCAGGAGGAATGACGTGGGTCAGTATCTGAAGGAAAGTCAGCTCATTACCTTTGCCTGGGAAACAAGTTCCTACACTGAAAAGGCTTCGGTGAGAGGGGTATTGAAGGTAGTGGTAACAGAGCAATTTTTGAAACATGTTGTCCATTGTCAGCTGGTAGAGACTTTGAATTCAGAGTTGAGTTACCTACTGTTATTAGAAAGAAGCTGGATGATTCACGACGAAGGATGCAACAGTACCTAGTGCTGTTTTAACAGGCACAGAGGGCCCTATCCAAGATGGGGATTTTACCAGAAGAGGCAGCACTGGGGAGTAGATCTGGAAGTATTCAAAGTTGGGGCCACATGAAATAATGTAGTTAAGTGAAGAGTTACCAAATACATTTGTGTCAGAGCTGCATCTTTCGTGCCTTATAGATGACTTTGCTGTCCTGGTTTCCGTGGGACAGAGTCACAGCCCTGCCGTGGTCTGCAGGGCATTAGCAGTTTGGAGTCAGCTGGAGCCAGATGCGGATCTGTCTCAGACCGTGAATGTCACGCTCATTATGAAGGAGGAGGTTTGCTGAGGACAGGCTTCCTCCTTCTGCGGCTCAGGCTTCTCCTGATCCTGCTCTCCCTCTTCCTTCTCCTCCTGCTTCTCCCCGTCCCTGGAGGGGCTCACTCCCCACTCTGCTCCCAAGGGCTGCTTTTATTCTGCTGGCCATACATTCACTAGGTTGAGTACAGCTTTGCATGATTTGTGTTGGCATTGGTGTCAGTTTTGCTGCTTCATTAAATGCGTTTTCATTTCAAACCTTGGGTCTTCTCACCTCTTCCCAATTCTCCTTCTCTGACGGGCGGTAGAGCAACTGCTCTAGTTTAGCCCCAGATACAGGCTGAATGTAGACACCGGTAAAGTAAAGACAATGTTATTACCTATGAATAAAAACAGAATAAATGAACAGCTGTGCTGCGCTCTACAGCAGTTGCGGCAGTCCCCCAAAGTGTGTTCAGGTATCTATTTACGTAGCCGAGATGAAACCCTAGCCATTGAAAGTGCCCTGGAGCTTTTGTACTGTTTCTGGATTCCTTTTGGAGATGGAGCTTTCTTGTGCTCTTCCCAGAAGGAAGACGCATTTCTGTTTCGTCACAGTTCATTTCTTTACGATGTTTTGGACTTTCTCCATTACTATTGACTTCAATTCTCTCTGGCTAGCAGCAGTCATGGGAGAGGATATCCGCTCTTACCTCCTCTGTCTTTTAATTGTGATCTTATTTTGAGAGCAGAAATAGATCTCTGCATAAAAATATCTTCTCTTGCCGAAAGAAGAAATTCCTGTTGCCGCTCTGTCTAATAGTGAGAACAGGACACTTTCTGCAGGGCTGCAGCTCAGTGGTGCTTATTTAACCAGCGCTCAGCGTTTCAGGGATGAATAGTTGTAATTTTTCTGGTTTTGGGGCTGTTTGGGCAAGTCTTGTTTGCGTGTGTGTGTGTGCACGCTCACGTGTGCTTGCGCTGTGTTTTCTCGTTTTGTTTCTAAACAGCTTTCAAGTTTCTTTTCCTTTATTTCCACAGAGGGGGTTTCGTTTCCGATACGTATGCGAAGGGCCTTCGCACGGTGGACTTCCTGGCGCTTCTAGTGAAAAGAACAAGAAATCCTACCCTCAGGTCAAAGTAAGTGCATGAATCAGGAATCGTGCGAAGTGAATGCTCGCGTATTACGGATGTGTGTAGGACTGTACTAACATCAGCATAAATCTGTGAGAAATTTGGCAAAACTGAGTGCGTTTCCGTATCAGCTTTCAAGGTGATTTTGGAAAGGAAGTTGTCTTCGGGCTCGTGGCGCTGTATTTTTCTGGAGCGGTTGAGCCTTCAGCTTCCCGGCACCTCCCACCTCGCTGCCCTCACGCCGGCTAAAGGAGCTACTCCTTAAGGGGCAGCTTCAGCCTAGAGCAAGGCTTGAGCTCCTCAGTTACTCCCCTTCTGTCATACTGCAGGGCACAAGTCTGGTTGGTCAGTGCTTCCACTTCGCTCTCAAACGCTCTTGACCAAGTTTTTCTCCCTTTTCTGTTCATGTTACTCCTTACTCAACATCTCTGGGACCCTCAGTTCTTAAGGACCTGATTCCTTGGAAGCCAACAGAAAACTTCTCCTTTTAATAGTGGCAGCAGCAGCAGCAGGTTCATGTTCAGGTGTTCGCTGAACATTTTGGGGGGGCTTTTTTCCCCCCTGGAAAAAATTCAAAGGTGTTAATCAAAGAAACATTCTGTGCTAGCACGATCTGAAGATTATAGCAGCGGTGATTAATCATTCGAGGGTTAGAGAAGAGCCGTCTTTACCTGCGGTTGTTGCAGCGAATTCTTTTTCTTTGGAAGCGTGGAAAAGGTGCACTGTCTTTTTGGTATTTTCTTCAGGTAATGCAAGTCTTAGTCTTGGTACTGCGTTAGCTCTTTGAGCTGTTGTGCTAGAAATTGTCTCATGGAAGAGCGGGGTTAATGTGTTGGAATTCTGGTGCTATCTCTCTAATCTATTTTAATTCTGGTTTTATCTCTTGCTCCCTCCTTTACGGGAAGGGGAGGGAGGAGCGGCAGGCAGTCAGCCTCTTGCCTTGGTGTGTGCCGCTCCTCGGCTTTCTCTGCAGCGCGTGTGTAGCTCTTGTGGAGTTCCTGAGAAAGGCTGGAGCTTGGAACAGTTGCATCTCCTTAATGAATCAGCGTCAGCGTGACTCAGTGGAAAATAATCAGCGCTGGCTGAGGTAGCCCAGGGTGTTAGTCTTGCGAATTGAGAAGAGGCTGGGAAAGCCGATTTCCTATAGCCTTGCAAAACTCCTGTGAAAAATTACTAGCCCGGGCAAAGGATCTGCTTGCTTTTCTCATTCCTGTCACGGCGGTAACGATGAATCAATGAATGACATTTCGCTGGTATGTGCAGGTACAAAAGAACTTGCCTCAGCTGAGCCAGATCTTTGGCGTTGCTTTCCAATCTTTTATTGATCATAACACGAATGGTACTTTGTAAAGGTGTGAGGGGTTGCACGGTAGCACGACAAGGAGCTACGCAATGAGGAATTTCTCTGGGACTAAACTAGAAAGCAAAATGTGCTTTGGCTTTCCATCAAACCGTCAATTTTCATTGATCATCAGATTTTAATTTCATCTAAAGCTTTCCCCGTCCACACACACACACACGTGTCCCTTTCCCTCCCTCCCTCCCTCTCGTCCTGCTGGGGTTTTTTCTAGCACAAATCTCCGCATGGCAACACCTGCTGGGAGAGGCTGGCAAGGGAACACAACAAGTAAATTCCTCAGGGCCATTGCTTGTTAGTGCCTGTTCTTGATTCAAGTGGTGCCAGTAAAGACAGAAGTGTTTCACACCTTTTCCTGTAAGTCTCTCCTGTGTTTTGTCAAAGGGTGCTCACCTTGTTGTAACTGAGAGGAGCACAATTGAGGACTGCTATGTTTTGGTTTGGGCTCTGTTACTCATGTGCCAAGGCTTTCACCATAAGACGTCCATTAGTTGATAGCGTAAGAAGAAAGACAACCCAGTTTTATTCTAATATTATCACCAGACTACTTTTTCCCCCCCCGCCTTTTTCATAATTTGCTTGTTTTTCTCAGTTTTCCAAATACATAAAACCTGCGCAGAGAATTTCCCCTGGCCACGTGTTTACCGTGTGTGTCCTGATCTTACGCACTGGTGTTACGCGTGGGCACATTCGTGTTTTACGCTGAAGCACTCGATCCAGTTTTGGGTGTGAAAAGAGTTTGCTGAAAATAGTGGTGTGAAGGAAACGTCCCGAATTTTCATCTCCCCTGGGGGCAAATCTACGTGGGTGGCCGCAAACTCCGGTTGCTTATTTCTCCGTGAGCTGGATGTAAATCAGCTCCAGCCCAGAGACTGAGTAACCGATTGCTCCGAGGTGTGCCCGTGCGAGTGAGCACCTTCTCTGCTGGAGAGTTTGGACGTTGTGCAGCTTAGCTGGTGCTAGTCAGGCAGCCCTGGACCCAGGCACCCGAACGGGAGAACTGCCCATCCAGTCGTGTCCCGGGGCTATCCTAAATTATGTCTCGGTTTCAGGGATTTCAGCACGTGCTTCAAGTTCAGGAGGGGAATTTATGGAAAGTTAGT
>WEIS01003704.1:197-42789 GCA_013389965.1 Todus mexicanus | reverse complement strand
TGTTTTCTTTGCTCTCCCCCATCTTTAATTCGAAGTTCAGTTGTCATTTCTTTCAGCTCACAGCTCTGATTTTGAGCAGTGCAGCACCCACGTGCTGTCTCCCTCTCAGGTTTTTCTGTCCACACCATCATCTTTAGGTTTCTAGAGATACTCCACATTGTAATCTGCTGTCTACCTTTCATTGCCTTTCACGGTGTCTTTGAAGTCCTTACACAGAAGGTGATAGTTATTTGTATGTCTTAGTGCCAGAGTAAAGTTTGTTTTTTTTCTGAAATAGCGACGTCAATGATTCAGAGACACTGGAAAAATCCTTCAAACTTAATTTATGGTACCTGAGGATATTTAACCACACTGAGGCTACTTTTGCTGGGAACCCAGATATTCTGGCTATCTCAAAATCAAGTAGGAAAGGTCTGTAAGAAAAATAGGTAGGAAACAGCGCAGGGACGTTGTGTATCCTTTGCAGCATGGGGCATCAGGCTCGATTACCAAAAAAACCAGTCCTTTCTTGCCTTGTGACCTACATAAGGTATTACGTTTGAAGAACGCTTTTGTTTTTCCCCTGAGACTACAAAGCTCACGGTGAGCTGAGTAACAGGGGGAGATGGCAATCTGGTTGCCGCTGCAGTTCGATGTTCTGCTTTCAGGGGCTGGAAAGTCCTTGACGCGCGGCAGTCCTGCCTACAGTTTCGCTGCGGTTTCTACAGCTGATGAAGGAGGATTATCGTGAACTTTTCTGATGTGACGCTAGAACACCCGCGTTACTCATAGTGAATATAACCTGGTAGATGTGCGGGGAACCTTGTAGCAAGGAAAGGCTCGTTCAGTGAGAGGTGAAATGAAAGCAGTTTTCAAAGAGCCCCCCTCCCCTCTTGAAGAGTTAATTGCAGTAGTGGTAGCGACACGTAGCACGAAACTCAGTCATTTTTATGTTCAGGTGACATTGGGTTAGTTACACAGGGATCCCTGCATTTTCGCCCTGCTGGTAGATGGTGGAGCAATGATTATTCTGCATCTCTGCGTTGTTACAGTCCAGGAGGCGGTGCCATTTGGAAACAAGAGGGAAGCACGAGTACCCCGTGGTTTGCATTTTGGAAACTGCTGCTTGCAAAATACCCGTTAATACGGTGTTGTAAGCAGGCACTGACTGATGGGAGGACTTTTTTCCTGGCTCAGCTTTTTCATAGGGGCGATATTTTTTTTTCCCTTTTAGCAGTGACTAAGAAGACGAGGAGGGCACACGTTGTACGTACGCAGAGTATTTCAGCTGTGAGGGGTTAACTGCAGTGAAGGAAGCTAGCAGGACTTAGTAATGTGGTGAAGTCCTGGCAATCCCTGGTTATCGGCGTTTTATCGACAGTATGACCTGAAGTATTCGGTTCATCACGGATTCATCGCTTCAGTGTTCGTGGTGATCCTTTTCATACCGTGCTTGATTAGATCTATGTGCTGCTGCAATACAAAGAACATTGCCCGAGGCGAATTAGAAGAAAAATTAGAGGAGGAGGGGGAAAAAAGCCCAGCACTGATAAAAGGGTTAATTAAGTGAATTGGAAGGGAAGGTGATGTTTGCTTTTTTAAAAAAGTGGGGTGATTTTATATTCCGCATAATTCGAAAGTGGCGCGTAACCAATAACTGACTTGAAGAGTGTGGCTTGTGAGGAAAGAAAATAAAGTCCTAAATAATATGTGTGAAGCAAATAACTCGTATGTTGTTAGTAATTGTAGGATTATTTTTTTTTTAAGGCACCGCTTGACATCACTGCTTTAAAAGTAATTTAAAAAATACACGGTGATTAGAAACTACAACAGAGGGGGGAAAAGGTTTTCTAGTCCTCCGGAGCTGGCTGTACTATGGCGCCTGGTTTATCGTAGTTCCAGTCCCGCAGAATTGTAGATGGGATTTAGCACGTGTCCTCATGGACACTTCAGGGAAGTATTTACTGGGCTGGGTAACATCCATTGATGTAGCACATTGAACTAACAAAAAATGCTTTTTTTTTTTTTGAAGCGTTTTCAAGCTGGGCGAAATAATTCAGGGGGTTTTGTGAAACCCGTAAGTTTTCTGTGTGCTTCTTAACACGTAATGATGTTTATTGTGAGTACTCATGTACTCATTGAAATTTAAGGAGAGCAGTGTGGAGCAACTGGCCAGAATGTAAAACTGAGGTTCACGATTTGGGAAATGGAAGGTTGCTCTTCTTTTGCTTTGTTTTGTTCCTGAATTTTTTGGGTCGCTATTCCTGCCATTCGTATGTCAATTTTAATTACAGAAAAATTGTTGGTTGGGTCGCTTTGGGTTAGTTTGTCATTCGTACGGCATGAGGTGATACATAAGCATTTCTCCAGTGTACTTAACTGACAGAAAAGAAGTGGAATCGTTACAATCCCAGGGTTTTTTTTACATTTATTTACAGATCTGCAATTACGTTGGACCTGCAAAAGTAATCGTCCAGTTAGTTACTAACGGGAAATACGTCCACTTGCACGCTCACAGCCTGGTGGGTAAATATTGTGAAGACGGAGTATGCACAGTTAATGCAGGACCTAAAGATATGGTTGTAGGGTAAGTCTGTCCCCTCGTTTGTAAAGCTGGGCTAAAGGAGAGACAATACAGTGTGAACACCATGTGATGCAATACAAAAATACTACTAAGAGGCCCCTAAGCGGACTAATTTTCACGTTCCCATCTGTGTTTTGCTTGAATCTCAAATAGAAAAATAAACGGGGTTTCTGTTTACCTGTGTAGAATTCGCCCTGAGCGAGCTAAATAGGTTTAAGCAAATAATTTTCAGTTAGAATCAATCTTCCGGTGCGCAGTCCAAATTTGCGTTGTTAGCAGATTCTTTAAAATGTAGGTAGCTGGGATCAAAGAGAAGGGACTGTAAAATTACTGGGGGGAAAAAAAAGCTTTGGTTACCATTTCGATCAATATTTTACTGTTGCTGGAATCTGCCGGTAGGAATATAGCGAAGAGGAAAAAAAAAGTGTTAAGAAAAAACAGGGTTAGTAAATTTGAAATTAATGCAAGACACGTATAAACATGAAAATAGTAAATGAGTCAAACTTTTTAAGTTTAAAGCAGCAAGATTGTAGCGAAATTGTAGTTGGTCTGTTCTTGTTTAATTTAAAAGAATAATTGTTTACATCAGTAAATGGAGTTGAGGCTCCTGTCTACGTTTTCAGGCTTAGATCAGGTTTCAGGCTGGCTTTGAGTTTTGCTTCTGTGATCTCAAGAATGTCTTTGTTGGTGAAGAAGATGAAGTTTAAAAGGCTGAGAAGGTTGGGAGAGAGAGAGATTCTTTTAAACTGTAACTTTTGATGTCCAAGCCCAGTGCACTAACTTTACCGAGCACAACAATTTAAATAGCTTTATTTGAAACGCTCCTTTTCATCTTGAAAAGTTTGGCTCATTTCCTAACCTGTCTTGTTTTTCATCAGATGTTTAGAAACAGCTTTCCTATCCTCAGTTGACCCACGTGAAAATTGAGTTATTGTCTTGTTTTCGTACTTCCAGATTTAATTGATTTTTGAATGTGCCAGGAGATTTTTACAAAAGCACGTCTCGTATTATGGCAGTTTTCATTCGCATGGGTACCTGAAACGTCTCGCTGGATGTCCCGAGCCTTGCTTAAAACGCTTCCTTTGGAAAATCTTGCACTGTTTTTAGCTTCTTAGCTCTCCAAATAATTCCGAGCGGATGAAGCTTGTTCTGGGCAGTTGCTCTGTATGATAGCCGCATAGAATGACACCTTAAATGTCATTGCCAAGACAGAAAACAAAGTGTGACAACCAGATTTGAAAATGTTTTGTAAGTTGCTTCCGCAGGATAAGCCTGAAACCTAAATAGATTGCCGCATATGCTGTTGGAAAATTCCGTGCACCTGTGTGATCGCTGCCATATAACGATGCACATTTCACGTGTTTCATAAGCTTGGATGAATTTTTCTTGCTGAAAAATTTGCCTCCCAAGAATTAACAGTGCCCAAGTGAGCCCGGAGAGTCCTTCCATGGCCTTCACTTGCGTAGCTGCCTCTGGTAAGAGAGTCTGCCTGCTGCAGGTTTGACTTAAAGCGCTAAGAAAACGTTTCTCTCGATCAAAATTTGTCAGGTTTGCGAATCTTGGGATACTTCACGTCACAAAGAAGAAAGTGTTTGAGACTTTGGAAGCACGCATGATAGATGCTTGTAAAAAAGGATACAACCCGGGACTCCTGGTGCACCCCGAACTTGGCTATCTGCAGGCAGACGGATGTGGAGACAGACAGCTAACTGGTATGTAGAAACGAGGGCCTGGGTTTCACATGCTAGAAACAGGTTTAGCTTCTGAAAACGCGGATTCTTCACCAGAAAAAGCCCTCGGGTAGGAAAACAGCCTCTGGCTGTGCTGTTAGAGGTGGTGTGGCGTCGCTGTGCTTCAGGGAATCTGAAGGAAAGAGTCTTTGCTGTCAACACGAATGGAACAACTTCCTTCCACAGCCGTACCCACCTCTACACCTGTATTTCATTGCTGTTACTGTGTCTAATAAGCTGATAAATAGAATCATTTTGCATTACTGCTGCAAGACGCGATATCCGTCAGTAACTTGGGGACCTTCTTCTGAGAATTCTGTTCATGCAGCTGCGTTTCAGCCATGCACCTGTAAAACCTGCAGCCTACGTGGCCAGCTTTCTCTTTGTCACTCTTAATACCAGGCATTCAAATGTCCTTAAGTGTGGTGGTGGCTTTTGTCCTTTTCGCAACCTTTATAATTGAGAGAAGAAAAATAGTGATTTTCTGTATGCCTCTAATTAATTACATCCCTTATCTTGAATGACATCTGCTGCGTACACTGCAAGATGAACGCAGTATGTCGTGAATAACCGCGTCTGGTAAGACCTCACCTGGAGTACTGCGTCCAGCTCTGGAGGCCTCAGCACAGCAAGGACGTGGACCTGACGGAGCGGGTCCAGAGGAGGACTACAAAAATGATCAGGGGGCTGGAACACCTCTCCTACAGACAGGCTGAGGGAGCTGGGGTTGTTCAGCCTGGAGAAGAGAAGGCTTCGGGGAGGCCTAATAGTGACCTTTCAGTACATGAAGGGGGCTACAAGAAGGCTGGAGAGGGGCTGTTTACAAAGGCCTGTAGTGAAAGGATGAAGGGCAGTGTTTTTAAAATAGAGAAGAGTAGATTTAGATGGGATGTTAGGAAAAAATTCCTTGCCATGAAGGTAGTGGAACACAGGAATTAGGAGTTGAGGCCCCGTCCCTGGAGACATTCAGGGTGAGGCTCGATGAGGCTCTAAGCAACCTGCTCTAGCCGAGGGTGTCCCTGCTCCCTGCAGGGGGGTTGGACCAGATGACCCTCAGAGGTCCTTTCCAACCCAAGCCATCCTGTGATCCGGTGGATGCCTGAAAAGAAAAAAGTTGGTGGATACTAAATCGAGAGGAAGACTTTTCCTGGCGGTTGGTGCCTTTTGGTAGTAACATTTGGAAAATGGGTCCCGTGCCCCTTGTGTTGATTCATCTGTTCTACTTGTTGGTTCCAGAACGAGAGAGAGAAATTATTCGCCAGGCAGCACTGCAACAGACTAAAGAAATGGATCTCAGCGTGGTGCGGCTTATGTTTACGGCCTTCCTCCCTGACAGCAACGGCAGTTTCACACGGAAACTCGATCCTGTTATATCAGATGCAATATACGACAGCAGTAAGTACATTTGGCTTTACTTACTTTTTTAACAAGAGGCACAAGCTTTTGTACATACGAAGACGGTGTGTAGATATTGCTATACACAGGCTCACCTAGCCCTGCTGCTTGTCTGTTACACTTGATCAAAAACAAGGAGGTAGCCCACGGATAATTGGCCCCGTGTTCATCAAGTACGTGTTGTATCATTCTGGTTTTAATAGCCGTAAGCTGGAAAGGAAGATTATTTTGGGTTGCTGTTAGCATGTTTAATCCAGCCACTTCTATCATGAAGATTTCGTAAACTCTTGTTATATTTGTAAGAAGTGCTTGAATTTTGCAGAGTTTTTAGTTGCTTTCTATGCCAAAGCCTTGTCACACAAGATGTGAGGAAAAAATTACTTTCCTTCCATCCTGATGAGAATTTGACACCTTTCAGTTTTGCTGGCCGTCTGCTTGTCTTTGTTTTATGTGACCAACACAACCAGAGGTCTTAATCCGTTTCCTTTAGACCTGTCAGTGTTTTTTAGACTTGTTACATCCCTCTATTTGTCTTTTTTCTAAGTTAATCTTTTCACTTCACGTTTTCCCTTTGTGCTTTTCGATTACACTTACTCCTCTTACTGAACCCTGTCTGCTGCCCGAGTTTTCCTCCCCGTAGCCGTGGATTACGGTGTTCCCGAGAGTCATTCTGTAATGACTCAGAAAAAGTACCTTTTTTTTTTCCCCTTCGTGCAACACTCGCGTCTGTATCATCACTTTTTAAGGACAAAGTCTAGATGAAAAGGCGTCCAATGCAGCTGTTCTAATAGAGTCTGTTGCTTGCCGTTAACTGGAGAATGCAGTGATGATGTAGCCCAGCCATTTTGCATGTATTTACTGAGTGAAAAAACCCACGACGTCTCCTTGTTGGGTAAGGCACGCAACGCCCTGTGTTTTCTAGATGAGGAAACACGATGTGGAGGCTGAGGTGATTTGCCAAGCAGCATCTTTAAGGAATCTTGATTTTTGTTCGAAATGATAGCGGGTTCCATTTGTTTTCATTACTCGTATCTCACACCTGTGTAATGACAGAAAGTATTTGTAAAGCGAGGAGGAGGAGGACAAAGCATCCCCAGAGGCAGAGCATGTATCAAGCCATACATCTGAAACCAGTTGAAGTTAACCTGTCCTTCTGTTCTGACCATCAAAATTTGACTCCAGCTAAGGGGATGAATAGAGAGGAAATCTTGTATGTGTATTTCTGCTGGGTTAAGTTGCTTCATAGATGTCAGTTAGTAGTTTCTGAGCTCCCGCAGTGAATTCTTGGTCGTTAGTTCCAAAAGGTCTTTCTTGGGTTTTGTTTTTTTTTCTAATACTCTTCATTGGCACCTTTCGTGCCTCTTCCACAGAGCAGACACAACTTGTGCTAGCAAAACTGTCTATCACAGATGCTTTTACTTACCTGATGATAGCACTGTCTTGAGGACTGATGCGTATCCACTGATGCCTCTACTGACATCCATGGAAGTGGATTTTTTTATCACAGTCCAGTATGTTGGCCAAGAACTGACAATGCTTTCAAGGAAGCCACAGTATAAGGCGAAGGGCCGCATATTGCGTTCAAATAGTGAGATACAGAGAGCGCCACGCTGTCAACAAAGCAGGGAAATACAGATTATGTTGCCTTGCGATGTGTTCTTGTCGTAAAGTCAGTACTGGTACACGGGGCTGGATGCAGTTCACTGCTGTGCTACTTTACTAGTGCGGTAATTGTGCTGGAACAGTCAGGGCCTTATTTTATAGTTCACAGCTCAGTCAAAGCTTAGAGGATACAAGATTGTGCCTTTCAGGTGAAAAAAAACCTGTTCATTTTGTTCATGTTCGAAAAAGCATAGACAAATTTAGCTAGGTTGTATTGGAGGCTTGTCTTTCTATTGCGTTTCTGCTTATTGTTCTTGGGCCTTTCTTGAAATCTGTTATGAGGTTAAGCAGGTTTTCTTTAATCTTTCTTTTCAACAGAAGCTCCCAACGCCTCCAACTTAAAGATCGTAAGAATGGACAGAACAGCAGGATGCGTAACGGGAGGGGAAGAGATTTACCTTCTCTGTGACAAGGTTCAGAAAGGTAAGAGTCCTGAGCATCGCAAGGCACACCGGGGTGTTCAGCAGGAGCACACGTGCAGCCTGCTGTGCTGCCTTAGTATTCTCCTGCAGGATTTTAAGCACTCAGCCCTTCTGGAAGTCAGGCCAGCAGTTCAGAAAATGAGTAAATCAACTTAGTCTGTTGCAAAGCAAATTCAGGTTGCGTTGCCTCCACAGAGGACCCTGTGATCATCTTTGTTCTTCTCAGATCCCTGCCTTTGCCCAAGTTGGGAGGGTTTGTGGATGGCAGGGCCTGGGTGATGCTTGACTCCATTAACTAACACCTGCTCTGAATTATTCTGAAATTGCCGATTTATTCTTAAGTTTGTGATTATAAAGTAGTAAGTTTGAGCATTCTTTACTAACCACTGGTGGGAGCTGCATGTGTTCAGCACTGCTGCTAGTCACTTCGGTTTTATGTGCACGCTCATGGCAGAGATGCCTCGGTGTAAACAGAGAATTCTGACAGGCTCGTTTCGGTCATCCCTGCTCACGGCTTCGAACGCGTCAGGGCCGGGCAGTGTAGATTTGGGTGCTTTCATTTTGGATAGGAGAGTAGCGCTTCATGTGGTTGGTTGTATGATTTAGGCTGAACTAAGAAAAAAAGATGGGAGTGATAGAAACCCCGTGGATTTTCCAGCTGTAGGTCATGCCTGGGACTCGCTGGTGTAGATGGCATGGTGGAGAGGGTGTCCTGTTCTCACCTGTTTGGTATCAGTCCCTGCACGTTAAAATCGCACTGACATTTTCTGTTAATACAGGCTGTCCTTTTCCACCCCTGTTTCTTGCAGAGGTTTTTCTGCCACTTAGGAAATCCCGAGAGTGAGTTCTGGGGGCTTTTAGGGGCTCTTGTTTTACTGCAACAGTAAATACACCCTCTGCGATCAGGAGAATCGAGATGAAACCTAACTCGTGTGCACAAAATAAATAAATATCTGTCTGACTCAGTGGAAGCCCTGAGGTGGGGTTTCCCCTCAGCCAGATCGGGGTTTCCCCTGACCTCATTGCTCTCAGAAACCTCCTGCCTGAACGAAATTGAGCGTGCAGGACAGCAGGGCTGGAAGTGGTGGTTCGCAGTCTTGAGACTAGCAGGTGGTGGATCAGAGGAAGCAATCTGTCTACTCTAAAAGCCTGTCCTGCGTCAGTCACCCGAAGAGAAAATAGGCTTGTGCTAGTTTTTCTGTCTTACAAGGAGTGCTGGGGAAGGAATACGCTCGTGTGGTATTTCCCAGCTTCTCCAAAAAACGTAAATAAGTAAATACAAAGAGAACGAAAGAAAATTTGTTCAGAGAAGCAGAAGCCCAGTCTCGTGTTTCTGGCCCGTGCTGTGTTTGTGGGGTGAGGGATCGCTGCTGCCGTGCTGCTCGCTCACGCCCTCGCTGTCTCTGAGCCACAGCTCCAGCGGGGCACCCTGCCAGCCCCCAGCGGAACTTGAACTGGGGCACTTCAGGTTTTGCTACAGTTTTTTGAACTGAAACCGTTGGAGGAGAGAGGGTGGTTTCTGCGTTTCACGCTTCAAGTTCTCCCCTCCCTACGTGTTCCTTCCAAATAAAGCTCCTCTGGAATGTTTTACAGCCCTAGAATAGGAAGAGCTATCGAACCTAGTTCTCCTTTCACTGTTCAGAGTAAATAGAGAGTGACGTCAGTGAAGTCAGTACAATTAAGCGGATCTAAAATGGATGTGAAAAAGTAGGTTATTTATGATGTTTTCATAAAATGGATAAAGGTAATTCCAAGTATTATTCATGTGATTTCGTCCAGCCAAAACGTATCCGTGTTGATTTTGATAGGAAATAAACTTAGCCGAAGGTAAAACAAATGCACAAACATCCCAGAGGTTAAACAAATGCACAGGCGTCCCAAAAGGTTGCTTTCGCTCTTTGCAGATGACATTCAGATCCGTTTCTATGAAGAGGATGAGAATGGAGGTATGTGGGAAGGCTTTGGAGACTTTTCTCCTACAGATGTACATAGACAGGTAAGCAACAGAACATTTGTCGTTTGTTAATGATCTTTTTATCACCATAAATACATTATAATTACTAAATTGGGTAAAAGTACCTGTGTCCTCTTCTAACCTTTCCTTTTGCTGCTTACTTCCTAATGATAATGCAAACTTAACTGTTCTTTAAAGACACACATCAGGTAACTAGACACGTTAGGGAATTGGGAGTTACGCCCATTGCTTCAACACGCACCGGTGTAAATAGGGATGGGATATACAAAATCCTCTCGGAGCTCCTGTGAACACACTGGGAAAGCCACGGAAGAGATGCTAAATAATGAGAGGACAGTCTTATGTGATGTGGTGAATACTGCTCGTGGCAGTTCTGAGTTTTCCAAAAGGCTTTAGGCATCAACTCAGAAGGGCAACTGAAAACTGAAATGGAAGTTTCTTGTAGCAGCCTTTTTGCCAGGAGCTTTTGCTTCCTCAGCCGTGAACCAACTCCCACAAAACAACGCAAATGCAAAAGCAAAATTGTCCAAGCCCACGCTCCGTGGTAGATGAAGCTTATCGTTTCCTTCGCAGTTTGCCATTGTATTCAAAACACCCAAGTATCGAGATGTCAATATCACGAAGCCAGCGTCTGTGTTTGTACAACTGCGGCGGAAATCTGATCTAGAAACAAGCGAACCGAAACCTTTTCTCTACTATCCGGAAATCAAAGGTAATTCATTAAACCTGGTTTATATATTGGAAACAGAAACTGCGGGGTCCCAAGGAATGCTTTTAATAAGATAGGACTTGTTGGATAAGGGATTTCATTTTTTTTGGTAGTTTTTAGAAGACGGGATATTCACCTCCGTGTTTTGTGCAGAGCTAATGTCATAGCAATGAATAATATCATAGAATGTGAAAAGATGTAGCTGGGTTTGTGTGTGTTTTGCTGGGCTGGTAATCAGTAGATCTGTGGGTATTCTCCTAGTGAGGCTTACTCCCCTCGAGTTTCCTGTGTGCAGGCATGCCTCTCCATACAGTAGATGGCACTCTCCTCCTCTGAGTTTCTGCAAAATAATATCCGAGGACATTTTAGTTGTCAGTGCTTTCACGTGAAACCTTAAACCCAAAGACTGGTTAGTATCTGGTGGAAGAAGTACCTGTATCGCAGTTCTCTCCTTTTACCGTCACGCCTCACGATTGCACTGATGGTTTTGAATTTTCCAGTTGCTTGTACTAGTTAAGTCAGCCCAAGACGCTTCCTGTGAGCGCAGGGAAAGTGCTGTTTCAGTCTTGTAGCAGAAGTAGAATAGTTGGCATCAGAACTGCTTCCGAAGTCGTTAGTGAAAAGTTTGACTAGTGGAGCTGTGCCCTTTAAAGTCCGCGCTTGAGATGTTTCACATGAATGGCAGCAGCAATCATGGTTTTAAATATCACTAATGATATGGAAGTTCCTTGAGGGCCAAGTCAGAATTTCCGTTTCGTTGTACTAAGACAACAATCTCTGCTGAACAGTTTACCCGCCTGTAGGTTACACTGTTAAGTGCCAGTCGTACACGTTTTCAGTGCCTAACTTAAAGCCACGTAGAAATGACTCCCCTGTCTGACTCTAAAATGTGTGCACATCAGTGGTGAGGGACCGAGGACAGCTGTGAAGAGGGGTTCGTGGTTGCTGTCCAGGTGAATCCTCTTTGTGCCTATCGTAACAACGCGGCAGATAGCGTGCCTTCACAGAAACTTAGAGTTGCCAGAGCATTTTGTATCAGTAGTGATTTCAGGAATCCCTTGTGCAACTCCTGTGGAAAGGCAAGTGTACAACTGCAGACCGAAGTTGCCAGAGTTGAAGCAAGCCTCTTTCATGTCCCTCGTAACGGAGTAAAATTAATTCCATATCGCTACATGCGTTTTCAGCTCCCTTACACAACCTGATCACGAAATTACCATTTAGGGGCTGTTTTTTTTCCCCTTGTTGCAAATGTTCACGCAACCTTAGGCGCGTACACGTGGCTATTTTGTTTCTCCGACTTCCATTGCTCTCCGGAGTTTTCTCTCCTCCTCAGTGTGAGCAGGCGTGGTGCGCACGCGCACGTGGATCGTGTGTGCCTGGAAGTGATGCACTCGCGCTTTGCAGCCTGCTGCCTCGTGCATTCAGCTGTCTCATTTGATGCACTGACTGATGTGCCTGTGCATTAAAGTTCTTTTTGTCGTATGGCTGTTGAAAATTACCAGGTCGTTTAACGAAGGAAAGATACTTTATTCTTTCCTCAACACTTCTACTGGATTTTTAACCCCCCTGATGTTTGCATCCCTATTTTTTGTAACTCTTGTCACGACATTTTCACTTTTCCCAGTCGCTGGGATAGTTCTTTTCAATCTTGGTGTTTTGCTTTCCAGGGAGGCTAAGTATTATTTTGTACTTGTGGTATAAAATGTTTAGACTTTTTTTCTGCTGCTGCTCCTCAGTGCGGCTTGACAGTATAATGGCCAGCCTGAAAATGCTCAGTGTGGTTTGACAGCCTTGAAAATAAGCTCT
This sequence comes from Todus mexicanus, assembly GCA_013389965.1. Taxonomy (NCBI): domain Eukaryota; kingdom Metazoa; phylum Chordata; class Aves; order Coraciiformes; family Todidae; genus Todus; species Todus mexicanus. The sequence continues at coordinate 30,527 of WEIS01003704.1, read as the reverse complement.
ATCTATTCTGGTGGCTTTTCTGATAATTTAAGTAAATAACTTCAAGCAAACGTTGTTTTCACCAGTTCTCGCCATCCTTACCCTTACACAGAAGTCCAAAGGGCACTGCAGGTCCTCTGCGCTGTTGGAAATTGAAGTGCCTTGTGATTTGCTGGCTGTTTGATCAGGGGCCACTTCTGCAGTAGGTTTGCTTAATGGATGAGTCTGTGCCTTGTCTTCCCCAAAGGCAAATTGTCTCGAACAAGCTTGTCACTCAAAGCACCTGTGTTGGTTCATGGCTTGGCTTAGACATAGAACAGTGATGGGATCACTGACTCGCAGGGCTCTAAGTACACTTTTGAAGGAAACTCTGAGTCCCTGAAGACATCTCTGCGCATTTCCCTCCCAGTCTGAGCCCAAAGCACCCGACGTAACTGAAGAGACCCCGCAGCCCAAGCATTGCTGTCCCTCTGGTTGGGGACTTGGCACCAGCTTGTTTCTCAGTGGGATTCTCACTGCTCCGTTACAGACTATGTTGTTCTGTTATTTGGAGCTTGAAGAGAGTTGACTCTCCTGCAGCACTCTGCATTTGCCTTTACGAACTAGTAAACTTTAGTACTGCTTTCCTCATGCGCGTGCTGTTCTGTGTGTGGCCACCAGTAAGAGTGACTCCTTATCCCGCCTGTTCCTTCTAACCCAGATAAAGAAGAAGTGCAAAGGAAACGACAGAAGCTCATGCCAAACTTCTCTGATGGCTATGGTGGAGGCAGTGGTGCAGGAGGCGGTGGCATGTATGGAGGGGGAGGTGGCGGTGCTGGCTCTGGTAAGGCAGCAGTTTTGGGCAAAGAGGGGAAGGGGTTCTACTTCGAGAGCAGGACAGATATTTATCCTGATCTCTGAAATTCTAGGATTTCATCTCCTAGGTAGATAAAATCTGACTCTCCTGTCTTTAGAGCGGTGTTACTCATCTCAGTCAAGCATCTCCTTGTTTTCTAAATATTTCACCAGCTCCTTTCCCTTCCTACTTGGATTTAATAATACTGGTAACATTTTTTTTTCCCTCTTCCTTGAAGCTCAAAGTCACAGATAACACACTACGGGTAACACATTTCTAGTTGAGGGAGGGAGTCTGAGTCAGGAATCCATCCCACCTTCACTTTGTTGCTTCCTAGGGCCTCGGGGGCACTGAAATTCATGAGCCAGTGCTGCTAAACACCATCTTCTCTGGTGCATAAAATTAACCAGGTTCTTAATTATTTTTTGGGACCAGGAGTGGAATTTGGCAAATTAACCCTGGCAGTGGAAAGAACTATTAAAGACATGGAGAAACTACTTATTAAATCCTCTATCGTGCTCTATCTGTTGAAGCCAGAGTGTATCCGAGATTCAGGATCATAAGAGCTTGCGGTAGAGAGTTTCACTAGCCAGCTGTCTAGAATTTCTTTGGGTTTTTGAAGGGATGGGGGAGAGTTCACCTTCAGCGTGGAAAATACATTTTAATCAGATGGAATAAAGTAGAAGGTATCTGGAAGACAAAGTTTTAGTTCTTTCGGTTCAGCGTTCTTTCAAATAGTGTTTTTCATTGCTTCAGGGTGTAATTTTATTAATTCTTAATCTTTTTCCGTTCTTTAGGGTTCAGTTACCCTTCATATGGATACTCAGCTTTTGGAGGGATGCATTTCCACCCTGGCACAACGAAGTCCAATGCTGGAATGAAACATGGTAACAGTACAAATGTTGTTCTTGCAACAGCTGAATTGAGTTTAACCATCTTTTCTTCTAGAGAAGCTGAAGTGTCCCACAGTCTAGCTAAGCGTGCTGCCGAGGGCTGTTTTGTTTGATTTTTTTCCTTCCCTAGAATCAGTCTCTTTCCTAGGACCTCTGGCAGTGGAGGGGTTTGTGTAGATCACGCTGCCCTGCTTCTCTTGGATTCTCTCCAAGTCTACCTTAAAAGCGGTGTGCACGCTCCTTTTCACTGCTAGCTCCTGCTCAGCAGGGCACCGAAACCCCTCCATGGGCTTCTGTATGCGGAGGATCTTTCGGACAGCAGCCCTTTGGCTTGCTTCAATGTGCCGATTACAGGTGACCTCAGGGCTAGACCAGAGAAAATGTGTCTCCCTTTGTTGCCGCAGTCTGGTACTACACAGTAGCCCACTGGAATAACATAAGAAGTCAATAGAAAAGATTAAGTTAATAATGGCATTCCTGGCCTCTTAAATGAGGGAAGTCATTTCAAATCTGTATGTTGAACACTCTGTAGTTATAGCCGAAGTCCCAGCGATAAATTCGCTGTCAGAAAACCGAAAGTAAATGGGAATAATTCCGCTGGATTTCCTGGCAATTCTTCAGACTTGCATTCTTGTACCATAAAAAGAGAGAGATGTCTCTGTTATTAGATATGAAAGTTTATTTTTAAAGCAAAGGCTGTAAAACCCCAAACATGACTTTAGAGCAAGTTACTTTGCTGCGTTTCTCCATGTGCGTTGACATCCACAGTGTTTAATGGTAACACCCGTCTCAGAGTCAGTTTTTCTCCCGAGTTCTTTAGGGTTTGGTTTTGGCTAGTTGAGCTTTATCGCCTGCGTCAAAAAGCAACAGCGTCGGGCAGTAACGATCCTGAATTTTGTTTGAAGGACTATCAAATAGCACAGCTGAACAAGATCGGAAGAGCTCTGAGAAACAAGTTGGCAAATGGGACATGAAACACGATATCAAAGTGGAAACGGTGGAGAGGAATGAGCGGAGAGCCCAGGGTGATAAGGAAGAGGAGGAGGAGGATGCTGTTTCTTCCTGTAAAACTGAAGCAAAGGAAGCAGATGGCAGGTGGCAGGGTAAGTGAACAAGTGAATGTATTTAGGGTAGATCAAACTGCAGCGTGGGCAAAGCTGGTGTGAAAGGCCTGGAAACTCCATAAACATCTGCTTGGCATTTTTAAAATATGATAATGCTTCCTGGAGGAAACAGGAGGGATTTCATCCCCCCAAATCTAAGGTCCCTCCCCATACTTAGTTCTGTAGACAGTCTTCTACCTTTGTACTGCCACTGGGCAGCGGAGCTTTCTGCTTGTCATGTAAGGAGAAGAGGTAGCTTAGCTTAGCCTGCTGGGGGCACGTTTAACGCTGCTTTATAACAAACCCGTGTGAGGAACGCAGAAAGCAGAGATGGATGTTGGAGTAATCGTCGCAGTAGTTCTTCCCTGTAACTCTACCGTTAAATTGCATGCAAAGTAGCATTAAAGGTTTGAATTTAAAATGCAAATGTGGCTGTTCCCATGTGACAAATACACAGTGAAATGACACTGTTGGATGGCAAAGTCTCATACCTCAAACAAAGAGAGAGGAAGGCAAGAGGGGGAAGTAGAAACGGTTTAGCAGCAGGCTTTTAAAATATAAAGACTACAGATCACCCTTCCCCAGGCAGTAAGATGTCCTTTTCCTGGATTGTTTTTTTGGAAGAGTAGATGGTCATTTTTGGAAGGATTTGAGTGATCATTCTTCAAGTAAAATTAAAAAAAAAACCCGGTGGACTAGAGAGATGAGGTAGCGGTAGGAACTGAGCAGGAAGCAGTTTTTTGTTCTTGGCTTTTACCAAGTGCAGTGTGATCTAGCCCGCTTTTGTTGTTCCCTGGCTCAGGGAGAGAGGGCGGGTTTTCTTGCATGTATCAGTCCTGTGCGACGCTTGGTGCTGGCTTGGGAAACCGAAGTCACGGAGTAGATGGTTTGTAGTAGTTGTAAAAACCTCCAGGCTGTAGCTGCTCGTGATCTGAAAAAACAGGTGGTGCTCCTGAGGAAAGCTGAAGAACTTGATGTTTGCAGCTCTGGCTGTGATAAATCCTGTGACCTCTTCAGAGAGCAAAATCTTCCTTCTGCCGATCTGTGTCGAAATAATAACGTCCATTTAGCAGTCGCCAAAGAGAGGTCTGAAATACTGACCTGGTTTCTGAGCAATGAGCACCATAGGCAGGAAGTTGACGGTTATAATGACATAAAAAAAGGTAATTTCAAGCTCCAGAATAGATGAAGAATAAGACGCAGAAGAACAGCCTTCATGAAACAGCTACTGTAGTTTAGAACATTTGGTTATTAAAGATGCAATCTTGTAGTATTTGGAAGGATATCTTTTCTGTCTGCTCGATATGGGAAACCAGGGAAATTCAGCATCTATTTTTTTCAGTCTTTGGAAATAATCTAGAACGAGAAAAGACAGAATTACTTAACACCGTTTACCCTGGATATGTATCCTGACCATAACATCCATTTATTGCTCTTATTTAGTGTTAAAATTGTAAATAATATAAATGTATCAGCCTGGGCGTGTGGTATAGGAACCACAGTGAGCATTGGCTAGAAAGTGAGCTTCGTGGACAGCTGAGGAAGTCTTTGGCTTAGAGAAATGGTGTGTCCCTGTTTATCGGGGGTTCGCTTCTGAGCCAGTCTATAAACGCCGGGTTTTGTGTAGCTGGAGATCCTGGGTGTTCTCTCCCTGTGTGTGCTTTAAATGGCAAAGTCTGCTTTACTTGTTTGCTCTTAGTAATTTCTAACCTTACAAGGTTTTACAGAAACGTGAAACTGTTTGAGATGCAGGCTGGTTTCAGGCGGTACTGCTTCCCAGAATGATGGCTGTGGTTTGAAAGTTCATCTGTTTCGTTCTCGCTAGTTTCTTGCTGATACAGAACCACAAAGGTATTGACAGAGCAGCCAGAGCGGTGTTTTTCCACAAATGAGTTTCTTCCCTCCTCTTTCTCCCTTTTGCCTCCCCACCATGACAGATTCTGCTTTTTGAAATCTCAGTGGTTGTACACTTCATAAATCTAAAAATCAGGATACTACAAATACTAAACGTTGTAAGCACTGAAATGTTTTAAGCAGGGGAACAGACTCTTGGTGCTGCTGCTGCTGTAAAGCAGAAGAGTCTGCATGATTTGAGTCACAGAGGGGGCACAAAGCTCTGAATTTTTTCCCTAGCTTTTCCATGGGTTTCTGCTGACAGGTCACTTAGGCTTCTTGTGCCTCAGTTTCCTCAAGTCCAAACTACGCAGAACTTCACAGGAGGTTCTTTGGTCTCTATGGACAAGAGTCCTTAGCTGTCACTTACATCTAAGCAAGTCCAAGTTCCTGCTCCTTTTGTCTCGTTTCATACAAGTGTACATCAATGCAATCGATTTGGTGCCACTCAAACTAAAGGTAGCTTCCAGGGCTTGATTGTTTCCAGGATTCCTGCTCCCTGAATACACTCACACTCAGCAGTCACCTAGTTTTTCTTCCAAAGGACTCATTCCCTCTATCCTCACCCCTCAGGAGTAATTAGCGACCCGTCTCGGTGAATAACGTGTGCTGGTTTGTATTGCTCTGGCAGCACAAATGCCTGTCAAAGGAAGGTGATGTTGCAAGGAAGACGATTGAACTGATGAAGACCAAACTTTGTGTTGCAGATGGTCTGTTCCTGGAGAAGGCCATGCAGCTTGCCAAGCGTCACTGCAACGCTCTCTTCGACTATGCTGTAACTGGAGACGTGAAGGTGCTCTTGGCTGTTCAGCGTCATCTCACTGTTGTCCAGGACGATAATGGAGACAAGTAAGTTGGCCCGTACTTGGTGGGTTCAAAGTCGTGGTTTCGGTGGCGTAGTCAGTTTGTACTGTCCCCTGTGGGTGCCAGTCGTGGATTGCAGCACGGCTCTAATCAAATACCGTTCTCCTTCGTGCTGTTCGGGACAGGTACAGCTGCTGTTGAGACATTTTATTGCATTTGCAGACACCTCAGAGTTCATTGATCCAGTACCAGTCAGAAAGTGATGTGGGCATTGAGGGCACACTGAGCCTGTTGTGAGTTTGTTTGCTTTGTTTTACATAAAAGTCTTGACTGCCCGTGAAGTGCCGTGCTTGCATCACGGCACACAGCTGATGGAGATCCTCGGCTTTGTGCTTGCATCACGGCACACAGCTGATGGAGATCCTCGGCTTTGTGCTGGAGCAGAGTGCTCAGCTTTTTATTCCGTGCAAGTCCACAGGTCTTCATAGGAAGCTTTAAGTTACAGATGCAGCGGGAGATGTAGAAACAAGAGCTGGAGAGTCCACGCAGCTGACACCGAGTTCATCCCAAAGGATGGTGTTTTGCTCCTGCTTACATCTGTCCTCCGCTGGTGTCTTCCAAGAGATTGCACGGATGTTTGTGGCAGACTTGGCTGCTTGTATTTGCTTCTCAATCCTTTGTTAACGTCATCTGGAGTAGAAATCCATTTTGTTCCTCTACAGCTCTGCAGATTCTGTGGGACTCAGAGCGAAACACAGTGAGGAACTAATGACGAGTAGTTACTTAAAAGCAAATTCGGTGGAAGTGGCTCTGAACACAGGCAAAGATAATCTCTTGAATAAGCAAGTGGCATGATCACATCCTCACTTTTTAGCTCCCAGGCTTTGAGCAGGCCCTGTGCAGTCACTTCTGTTCCCTTAAATGGCAGTATCCGCTACAGTGGAAGCCATGTAAGCCTAACGGTGGCCAGCTAGATGGAAAATTACAAGTGATAGAGACACGCTGTTGTGCTGCTGCGTGAGGGGCTGCTGCTTTCACTCAGCTGTCGGTGAAGATGTCTCAGGTTACTGGTAAAAGACTGCAAAATCAGGGATAGCTACTTCGCTTGCTTTTCCTTCCAGTTGGCAACCTAATGTCTGCTTTGGGGAAAGCAGAATATGAGCAAGGCAGGAGCTAGCAAAAAGTCTGGCACTTCGGACAGTACGGGTTCTGTGTTTAAAAAAAGCCTTGAAACACAAGGGGTAAAGGAGTGTTGTGCAGGTAGGACCTGCATTTAAATTTCAATAAGGTGCCCCTCATATTTGGACTCGCAGGGCATTTCAACAGAGTCAAAATACCTTTCAGAATGATGGTTAATAGTTGTTTTCTTTCTCAGTCAAGAAGTAGCTGCAAGTCCGTGAGGCTTCAACTCGTGTTGCCTTTCTCCTGGGATGGATTTTAGTCCGTGGGCATGTAATAGATCTAAATTACTCTGCAGCTTTTTAACACGACAGAGTTTGGGTGACTGTCTTCCAGCTCTCTCACAGGAGCTGCTTAAAAGAAAAAAAAAAAGTCAAAAATCGTAAATAATTTTCACTTGAAATCATTAAAATTGCATGGCAAACAGGATGACGTTTTTGCTTAAGCCTTTAAAGAAATGTTCGTGTCAACAGTTCTGCTTATTTTTCATCAGAGTAGTATGTAGGGAGTGCAAATACCTTTAATGGGCTTCTGTGTTGTGTTTTATGGCTTTGAGATAAAAGATGTTAATCTGTGATTAGTGTATATGTACAGTGGGCACTCAGTAACACCGGCTGTTACTGCACGGGTACCGGTAGCGCCGTCCTCTCCTCTAGGAGCCTGAGGGTATCACAGCGTTGAAGAACCAGAATTCACTGCACTTTCATGCTCTAGTCAGGGTGTCTTGTCACCATCAGGTGTAGCGGCAGGGTAAAATTAAAATACTCGCTGCAGGAAAGAGAACCAAAGGCAGGAGAAGAGCGAATTTATTTCTGAAGTGAGAGTTGGAAATAAAATGTCAGCACGATAGCGCGTAAGAAGCAGCATCTACCAGAGAGCAGAGGGACAGCTCTTTGATGGTAGTGGTGGGACTGTTTGAGCAGCATGGGAGGGTGGAAGAAGGGGAAGTGCCGTGGTACTGCCTATGGCAGTGCCCAGAACCAATAAAACAGGCCCTTCCATGGTGAGTTTGCTTTAGGAATATTTTTGTTTCCCCTTTTCAAAAATACCGTCTGGTTTTGAGTGCACTCAGTCTCAATTTTAAGACGACTCTATGCCCTGAATGGCCAGGATCCTGTTTTTATTTTTCTGATGGAAGTGTAGACCTGAGTATGTGCAGAAGCAAAAGAAACACGCCCCGTGTCCTGTGCTGATACAGCGCGTCAGCAGCAGTGTGCTGAAAGGATGAGTCTAGGACTTAAGCATCTGTTAAGGCAGAGCTTGGCAAGGCGTGTTTCAAAACAAAAGGCATGACTTTGAAATGAGGTCTCAAGGGAGCAAGACACAACAAGCTCTGTTGGAAAGGGGCGATGGGATTCACAACCTGCTTTCTTCCTGGTGTCGCTTTGCAGGAGCAGCTGCTCTGGCTGGTGCTGAGGGACCTGGCTCTGGAGAAGAGCCCGGGAAAGGCCCTTGCGTTAACCCAGCAGCAGTGGTGAAGTGTCTTGCTATCCAGAGTCCCTCATGTCCCAGAGCAGGTTTTTCCTTTGGCGTGATGTCTCTGGCCGCTGCTGCAAATCCTGTGGCTGTTAGTCACCGAGCCTGAGTCTTTAGTTATTTTTGTGTTTGAAAATGAAAAAAAAAAAAGAAAGAAAACCCCACAGATCTGGGGAAACCCCCAAGGGAAAATCTTGCTTTGGTGGCAGAGCGGCCTGTGGAAATTCTGAAGGAAGGTTTTGACAGTAAGAGGTGTTCGTGTACTGCATAACTCAAACCATGAAAAAACCCAAACAGCAAAGAATCTGGGGATTTTAAGACGTTCTGAAACAATTATTTTGTGCTACCAAGTTTGTATTTATTAGACTAGTAATTAAGTTACGCTCAGGACCAGCAAAAGCCATCCTGAGTCTGCTTTTCTGGTTGAAGGATTAAACACTGTTACCCTCTGACCAGCTTTTTTTCATGTAGAGATTCATTTTAGGTGATGCTATTTAGTGCTCAAATCATGACCTCTAATGGCCGATTGTTCGTATCAACTAGAATTCAATCAGATCTGCAGCAAACCGTTGACATTTTTATAAGGAATTTGAAAATAGTGTGAATTAGTTAATCCGGATTGTTACTTTTTTTGTTTCAGTGTCCTTCATTTAGCAATCATCCACCTTCACGCTCAGCTGGTGAAAAACCTCTTGCAAGTGATGCCTGATTTGAATTACAGTGACATCATTAACATGAGAAACGACCTTTACCAGGTGCGTGGCGGTGGTGACATATTTGCGTGGTTGATTATTCGGTCGGTAAAAACGAAATCGCACGATTTACCGTCTGTCTTATTTGTCTTCTGTTTGTTGGAACGAGCCCCGATCAGGCTGCAACGCAAACAGGTTTAGAAACACAATGAGCTACTGTAAGGTGGGGAAGGAGCAAGAGTGTGTTAGTGTGTTTTCCCTGTTACAACTCCCCTAGCAGTTCAGAGGAACATTAAATCACAGAACAGGCCAATAACACGAAATTCTTCAGTTCCTATCTTCGTTAGTTGGGTTCTCCGTTACTAAACCGGCAGCACGGGTTACGGTGTGCCAACTCTGGGCTCTTTGGACCTTTCTAACATAGAATAACTGGGGATCACGAGTCAGTTGCTGCGTCATCTGTTTGTTGTGGGCGTGTGGAAGCTGTAACAAATGACGCTCTTCCTATAGCCCAGATGGTGTTTGTGCCCATCCTGTGAGCGCCAAGGCTTCCCTTTCATTTCTCGATTCACAAAACAAAACAAAAGCCCATCTCTGTGTCTTTTACCTAGTAGGAAAAGAACTCTTAACTGCCAGGCACAATTCTGTCTCCTCAACTTCACCTGTGAGAGTCTGAGCTTCTTGTATTGTAACTCAGGCTTCAAAAAGAGCTGGGAAAACCTGCCTGGAGAAGACTCTCTTCACCTGTGCACACCAGTCAGGTGTCCCAAAGGTACCCAGCTGGATGTTACACTGCGGTGCTCTGACATTTGTGTCGTTTCTCTTGGTCAAGGCAGCTTTTTATTCTACACAGAGAGGCTCAGAGGGTTTATTTTGACCTTTTTTTGTTCTCTTTTGCGTTTCATTTTTATGCTAATACAAAGCAAGTTTGAAACGTGGAGGCTGCTGAAAGCAAGCAGAAGATTCTGGAAATACCTGAAACCTCGCAGCCCTAAAGCCTCTCGGTGCTGCAGGTGTCTTTGCAAACAGAATCAGGTGGCTGGACACGGGCTGTGTAAGCGAACAGTCGTTCTGCACTTTGACAAATGCACAGAACAGCAGGATTTTCCTCTCTGGGGTCGTTTTTGAGGGATAATGAAACCCTAAGCGCATGGCTGCAAACCTCCTGTTCAGGAGCAATGCTAAGAGCATAGTTCGGTGCCAAAGGCAGATTTGAGCAGGCCCTGGGAAGTGCTTGTGCTCCCTCCGCGGCATGAACTTGGCTACGGGGCAGCTGGAAGCAGGGTTACAGCGTCTGCGGGACACAGGGATTATCTATCTCATCTCCCAAGCCCCTTGCACCGCAACGCTCAAATAGTCAGGTCAGTGCCCTGGCTTACAGAGTAGGCAACACCTTTATTCCTCCCAAAGTCCAAGTGCTGACACTGGTAAGGCAGCTTTTATTTCCAGTAAGTAGAAACCCTGTTTGTAGTATGCAGTAGAAAAAAAAATTGCACATACACAAGCTTTTCATTTCTGTTAGCTTTGGAGTAACACCTTCTCGCACTAGGAGCTTTTATGGGTTGAAGAGATTTCTGTAGAAGTGATGTAGCTGTTGCTTGCTTCTGTCCCTTCTAGACCCCGCTGCACCTGGCAGTAATCACAAGGCAGGCAGAGGTGGTAGAAGACTTGCTGAAGGCTGGGGCAGATGTCAGCCTTCTGGATCGCCACGGTAATTCTGTCTTACATTTAGCTGCTACTGAAGGAGACGACAAGATTTTGAGTCTGCTCCTAAAGCATAAGAAGACATCTCCGATGGTCGACCTTGCCAATGCTGAAGGTATGAAACGATAATGGCTGCGTGTTACACTTGCCTACTGGACAAGCACACCTCAATTCCTGCCAACTCAGTGTTGCTGCACGGGTAGACACAGACCTTGGAAATAGCACCTTTCCCCTTTTTGCACGTGCTTTCCTTGGCTTTAATCTGCCTGCAGGCACAGATGAGAGAACACAGGCACGTAGGTTTTGTGGTTGTACAGAACATAAAGATCGGCAGTGGCCACTTGACACAATATGGATTTGAGGTTTTGTTACTGTATATTCTCTTTAATCTTCCAAAACTTCAAGCACTGGGTTCCTTCTGGAACACCTTATGCAACCACTTTTAAAGAAACACACACACACACACACACATACACACACACCCCGCCCCAGAAGAAAATGTTTCCTTCTCCTCTCTAGTGAACGAAATCCCTGCAAAAATAATTTCTTGAGCAGCGTTGAGTTTTCTGTCTTGTGACCATACAGAATTAGAGCCTATAAAATAGCCCCAAAGACACAGCTCTCCTGTTTTTCAGTGGCACAGAACACTTGAATTTAGTACCCCTGCTATAGCAGGTTGTAAAATATCTGACCCCAAAATGTTATTATGGGATTCAAAAACCTGTTACATTTCTCAGAGAGGGGGGTTTGGGTTTTTTGTTTGGTTGGTTTGGGGTTGTTGGTTGCTTGGTTTTTAAACACAGGGCTTTATTGGTCTCTTTCTGAGCTGGTGCAGGTGATCTTGAGGTGATGGGGCAGGGTGACCTCACCAGAGGATGATACTAAAATATACCAGTTACTCCCCAGACTGTTCTAGAAGAGATCTTTAGTGTAGTGGGTGGGGCCAGTGCAGGGGACCCACTTGTTCAGTACCAAGATGCAGATTCTCTTTTTAAGGCTACTCTCCATTGAGGCAAAGAGATTGCTCTAGGTGAGCTCTTTAGTTCCTGCCTTCTGTTCCTTTGTAACCTGCTTGTTTCTTTTTCCATGCGTGGCTCTGACTCACCATCAATAACACAACTAGTTCCAATTGGCGTACACAGAACGTTTTTATTACACCATCTTTTGGTATAGAAGCAGGCAAAACAAGTCACTTCTGCTCAGATAACTACAGCAACTCATTTTACAGTTCTCATAGATGCAGCTGCTTCAGAACTCATCACTCTGGATATTTCTGTATTTTTTTCAAATATCAATACATACGATGGATGGGGTTTGTGTTTTGTAGGTCTCAGTGCAATTCACATGGTGGTGATGGCAAACAGCATCTCCTGCCTCAAACAGCTGATTGCTGCTGGAGTTAACGTCAATGCTCAGGAACAGAAATCTGGCCGGACTGCGTTGCACTTAGCTGTTGAACAAGAGAACATCCCTTTGGCAGGCTGCCTGTTGCTTGAGGTAAGGCCAGAATTTCTTTCTCCCAGGACTTTTCACTTAGATATTTAAAAACTCATAAAAATCCTTCAGTGCTTCAAAGGAACAGGAGGGGTTTTTTTCCAGTTTATTGACTCGATTGCTTAAACAGATGTAATGGAAAAATGATTGCTAATGTTACTCATTACTTGTTCAGTACCGCTGGTGAACTGTTTACCCAAGTTGAGGGATTTAGCTTGGTTACCTTGACCTGACCACATATACCACGTTTAATTTGCACTGAGTAATGCTGGCAGCCAGTGGCAGCTACCCATGAAGGCGGCATTCATGGTATCCATACTACTCACGAAGAAGTTACTCACTTCATCTGTGTTAAGTGGGATGTGTGCACAGATGTGCACGGAGACCTGTGTGTATCTATATTTGTCTCATCTCTTTAACACCTTGATCTTAGTGTGGTTAACTCTATACACACGCAGCTGATGATGGTAGCTTTCCTCTGTACCTGTGTACGGATGTGCCACCGGCTCCACCTGCTCTCCTGAAAAGCAGCAGAAGGCAGGCTCTGTGCGCGCTGGTTCCGACTCCAAACACAGAAGGGCAGACAGCAGAGCTGGAGTAGAGGGGATGCAAAGTGGCTTTCACCTGCCTGAGCTCTTTGGGTTTGCACGCCGTGCCTCCTGCTGTAACACTGGAGCGCACGTTGCACAGGCAGTTGTAGTTACTTCCTAATTCCTTCATTTTAGACAATGATTGGAGTTTCTATGCGAACAGCTGGGGAATGGTGCTTATTAGCACAGTAGCAGTATTTGTGCAGACATGAGTCTCTTGCACCTGTATCATACAGATGAGTAACACTTCTGGTTTTTTCATCCAATAAAAATTTAGGGTGATGCAGATGTGGACAGCACTACCTATGATGGGACAACTCCTCTTCACATAGCAGCTGGAAGGGGCTCTACAAAATTGGCAGCAGTTCTCAAAGCAGCAGGTATGACAATTTGTTGGAGTTTTCTTCACAGCGACAACTTGGGTTAGAAGGCTGCAAGCAGAAAAAAATGTACCGGTGAACTTTTGTTTTAAAAAAGCATGTTAAAAGCATGAAGGTTTGCTTTTCCTCCTCAAGTCCTGCTTTCAGGTGCTCTTCAGCACCATCTAATGGTTCAAAAAGCAGATTGTTAGTCAAGAAAAATGTCTTGTGCACTCTGCGAAGTTTTTCAAGGTTGCTTTTGCAGTTTTTTATAGCTGAAGAAGCAGAGAAGAGACCTTGTTACATAGTTGGGATAAGTGCTGGACTACTTTAAAAACAACAAAAAAAATAGGTCACTGAAAGAGGAGCTTGGTTTTGTCTCCTATTTCGTATCACCGTGGAAGAGTCAGCTTTCAATATTTATTGGAACACTTTTTCAATTCTACTTAGACCTGGTTTTTCTCCTTTGAAACAGAAATCCAAGCCTCCCATTGCTCTGCCACTGTGCTTGGTCTTTTAATAACACCCACACTTTCTCTGACGCTATAAAAAGCAGCAGCACACCAGCGCTTCATCGCGTGCGTGCTACGTTCTGTGAGCCAAGAACGGGACTGGAAGGCAGCGGATGGGAGCCCAGCTTGTTCTTTGAGCTCTAACACTCCCCTTGTCATTTTGTTCCTTCTTTATTATGGCGAGTAGCGTTATACAGAGATAGGACGGCATTTAACTTCTGTTGATTAAAAAAAGTTACTTGCTGACTTAGCAAAATGTCATTTAGCTTGAGTAGTTAAATAAATCAGCAGGTTTGCTGTTCAGAACTTCCTTAGAATATTTGTTTTAAATCTTGTTGAAAAGCAACCTGAAGCCTTTTCTTAGGAAATTTTTCGCACGCTTGTTTTCCAGGTGCAAATCCTCATGTGGAGAACTTTGAGCCATTGTTTGATAAAGATGATGAAGATGATGATGAAGGAATTGTACCTGGAACGACACCACTAGATATGGCAGCCAACTGCGAGGTATGTGGTCTGGGGGTTTTATTTTTCTCTTTTTATTTTTTTAATAGTAAATGATAGTTCAGTTCTCTCAGGCAACTCTTATCACTGCATCCACAGTTAGATCAGTGGTGACAAGCTACTAATTTGCCATCAAAAATTAAACTAATTCAGCCACAAAAAAACCCGCCCATGAAATAGCATTCGAAGAAAGCTCCACTTAACAGACTAATTCAGCTGAACAGGAATGACCAGGCACTCCTTGAAAGAGCTGCACTGCAGTCTTCAATATAGAAAAAAGTATTTAGCAGCTGGAGCAGCTTGTGATTGAAGGCCCATACTCCGAGAAGCTCTCTAGTGGGTTGATTTGCTGCACGTTCTTCAGAACTGCAGACCTTGTGTGTAGGGAAAATACACTCTTGTGTCCTACCCAGACTGATCAGGCTGCACGATCCACCCTTTAGTAGGCGATTATATGCGGTTGGTTTGGTGCGGGTGTACGGTACAAGCAATGAGCATCTCTAGTCACATGGAGCTGTGGGGCAGGACTAGCCTTAGGTGAAACTCTCACTCAAGCTTTGTTTTAAATTACTAGTTGCAGACAGGCAGTAACTCCTCACTTAGACGCTGCTACTGCCACTTACTGCAAAGACTTCCTCTCTATCTTGAAACCAGTTGCCGGATGATGTGGTTAAAGACAAGGGAGATGAACATCTCGAGATTCCTCCCTCAAGCTTTGCACGGGTCTTCTGCAGCATCTTTAGTCATATTGATCCTGGGACAGAAAAATTGCCCATTTACAGATGGAATTTACAATACTACTGGAGAATGGTCAAGATAATGACACTAAATAGGTTTCTGCTAGATACTGACTTTAATGTATTCTTCTAGGTGTACGACATACTAAATGGCAAACCCTACGAGTCAGGCGTGGTTTCAGAGGACTTACTGACACAAGGTAACATCTCTAAAGAAGCCGTGACAATATTTCTCTAGTAATTGAGTACTGACACCGTGCTCGCTTATGATGTTGCCCTGCAATAGCTTGTCACTGAAATGGGGAGGGAGAAGAGGCACCCTCCCATCCACTCATTCATAGAATCAATGCGATCCTCTTAAGAGGTGGGTCACCAGGACACACGGGTACATTTTCAATATTACAGCAATGTATTAGTAAATGCTGGGATTGATGGACACTACAATACCCTTTGATTTGGCTTTGTTTCTGCTTAGAAATGAACTGGTGAATGATTTGGATAAATAATAAGCTAACACATCTTTCTGTTCCCCAGGACATTTGAGACAGCTGAATGAAAATTCCAAGATGCAGCTTTACAAACTACTGGAATTGCCCGATCCAAGCAAAAACTGGTCCACACTAGCACAAAAACTGGGTCTTGGCATACTTAATAATGCCTTCAGGTTGAGCCCTTCCCCATCAAAAACTCTACTGGATAACTATGAGGTAACGTGGCTGTAACAAGTTGTAAAAAAACACACATAGAGAACGCTGCCCTCCTCCGCAGTGAAACAGCGCGGCCCTTCAGTTTTAGTCAACCTGGATGATGCTGAACATCTGCTGTCTTCTCTCTCAGGTTTCTGGTGGTACAGTTCAAGAGTTGATCGCGGCTTTGAGACAGATGGATCACACGGAAGCCATTGAAATCATTCAGGAAGCACTATCCACCTCGCAAAGCCCATCTCACCTGGAGGACAACACAGCCAAAGCTCTTCCGTCATCACCACCACCCATCTTTGCAAATGGAGAGACAGGTACAATTGACAGCAAAACATCAAGAGCTTTATTTAAGATGTTTTTTCACTTGTCCCCCAACTCGCCTTGGACTGCCGGTAGATTGCAGTTTCTTGCACACAACGCCTGGGCTGCTTACCTGCCTCAGAAGTATTTTACTGCAGCACATCTTTCCCATCGTTGATGTTTACTAGGCCTAGAAGAGAGGGGGAAGATAGACCATTAGAATCAGTGGCCCTGCACTACAGTATTGATGATACTCTCTCTTTTCAATAAAACCAGACACCTGCCATTTACTGATGGCGATTCCTCTGATGTACTGAGGATAAGTTTCAAAAGATAAACTAAGCAGTGGTTTCCCTGCCTGTGCAGACATCATTACCTTTAAACTTCTGGGGTTTTTTCCCCCCCTCGTACCTGGATAAAGGAAAATGGGTTGCATTCATAAACTTCTTGGTAAGACTTTGGTATTATATTTATCTTCTCAAAACGTGGTGCTTCACAATGGCCCAGAGAATGGAGCATGGTTTAGGTTACAAGGGACCTTCAGGAGTTGTGCTGTCCAGCCACCTCCTCGGAGCAGGACCAATATAACATTCCATGAGGTTGCCTGTGTGTCATACCCAGCTGAGTTTTAAGCTTCTTCAGCAATGGAGGTCCTATGGTGGTTTTGGGCAGGAGACTCCAGTGAAGTGTGAAGGCAGTAAGTCATCAGGGATGTTCAGTCACTGCCTGGCCCCGTTAAGTAACAAAAACCTTTGCTTTTCCCCGGTGCCCTGTTCCAACACCAGTAGTGCTGCCAGCACCATCGTGTGGAAACTTACACCCTGGGTGAAAATACTGTAGATATTTCTGGAAAGCAAAAAAGCCCACAACAGGAACCCCGTCCTGGTCTAACAGTGCAAGTTTACTCTACAGAAGACTATGAACCTTCTCACCTATCCAAAAATGTGCTTGTTACACATAGTGCCTGTTTAGATTCATCTTGAAGGGTAGGAGGGATTCTGCTACTTTGACGTGATGCACCCAGTCGTGTAGCATTTAAGATGGTTGTTAAGAAAAATAATAATACTGAACTCTAAGATAATGACCTCTGTTGTAGTTACACCGAACCCACATCATGCTGTCAGCTTCTCGTGCGGCCAGGCACTCCTTTTGTGGATCTTGCACACACACAGCAGCTGCTGCTGACTGTATTTCAGGCTCATTTACTAGACAGATTTCTTTTTGAGACAAATACTTGAACAATTTTTAAGTGAAATTACACGAGAACATTGTTTTTTTTAGGAGCCTCATCCTGGAGCTATGTATTTTTACAGGGTTTGTGAATCTGAGAACCAGAGAACCTTTTGCCCTGCTCTTGTCACACTTGGGCAGAGTCCTGGCTAGTGCAGTCAGTGACAGCCTTAGTGTCAGCAGAGCACCAGGCGTCTCATCCCATCCAAGCTCTGACTGCAGCTGATCTCTGCCAGCAGTGGAGCAGATCACGTGCTCTGGCCAACTGAAAACATTCAGCACAGCTTTTTCTATTGTAATATCTAACATTAGAGCTATTTTCTTATAGAAGAGCTGTAACCCTTGTGGTTTGCATTCCTTAGGCCTTTCTGAAAGCAATGTTACTGAAGCAACACAAATTATGATGTATTTCCCTTTTCTCTCTCCCTCAGGTGAGCTTTATAACAGCAAATTTCAAGACAACGAAAGCACGTGTGACAGTGGCGTGGAGACCTCCTTCCGCAAACTGAGTTTTACGTATTCAGACTCTCTGAACACCAAGTCACCAGTAACACTGAGCAAAATGACCCTGGGCTATGGACGTGAAAGTTCAGTGCAAAGCAATTATCTAGCCAACTAGGAACATTCAATTAGCCATATGCAATTACAGGAACAAGTGTGACATTTAAAGTTACAGCAGTGTCGTCCTGGCCAGAGGGAAGTGAATCCACAACCCAAAGCACACTGGAGGAACCGTGCACAAACCTGATCTTACGGCGACTTCAGCAAGCGACTCCTGGCCATTGCTTCCTTCCTCAAGTGCATTTAATTTTATTCCTTTCCAAGCCATATCCAATAACCATGGCTCTACTGCTACGTTAATACACAGGACTGGACACGGAATGATTGACGGAGCTTTTCTCATTTGCGAGGATTTTCTTTTATAGATGAAAGTCACTCCCTGTTAATGCACAGTATCAACTCAATTAATAAAAAGAGTTGAGGCACAAAGAGCAATCAAAGGATACAGGTTCTGGCTGCTCTCTTCATAATTTTTGCAGCACAGTTCTATGAAAAATGTTCATAAAATAGCTGGCTAAGAAAAATCATTAATCACAACAGTGTCAACTCAGCATGGAAACAGAATCCTAGAAAAAAAGAATCTTGTATATTTTAAATAATCTATTTAAACTGAACTGCGGTGCCTCTTTTTTTAAAAAAAAATCAGGTTTGACATTTTCCTAATTGTAAATAGGGGTTTTTTTATATCTGTTCCTTTAAAAAAAAAGTGCTTTTTAAATGCTTATTTTTATTTTACTTTTATAATAAAAACCCAAAATGAAATCTCTTGTCTACGCTCGCTGTAGTTTTTACGTATCTTTCAGGTAGAGTTATTGAAGACTTAGGTATTGATACAAGATTATGCTGATTTCCAAGTACTAAAATAAATAAAGGGTTGTACGCCACCTGTCTTAAAGCTTAAGTATATTTTATGGTGGGAGCATCAGCTACTGCCAAGCAGCTGTGCTTTGGAACTGAAGCCTCTGACTCATAGTCCCTTTTAGTTCTCACACTTACGGAAGCAGACAATCATTTTCACTGAAAACAGCTATTTAGTGTATCAACGAAACTTTGAGATGGTTGTTCTTTGGGCTATCTAGAAACAACTCTAATAAATTGTGTTCCTGAGCAGTATTTTCTTCTTCCATGTTAATTCTGAGATGGTGAGTGAAGCTGTTACAGATGTTGGCCCTACTAAGAGTTGAGAACAAGTATCAGATTCCACGATGAAAAAGCAGCATCATACCATTGTCTTGCACTTGTATCTGATTTTCTTGGCACGAAGATGGAGATGAACAGTGTTATTCTTGGCTCGGCTCAGTCTTCATAACCTGGGTGGCCTTCCTGAGCAAAGGGATCAAGATAAACCGTGAGAATTGTTACATTTCCAGCAGTAGTTCCTATGATGAATTAAACAATGAAAAATAGGGGTGGAAAAGTGAAATAATTTTATATCCAGCTGAATGAATATGTTAATTTCCAAGAAACGAGGCACAACAGTAAAAATGCCATTCTTTCTTTCAGTTATTGTGTGTATAACCTACATAGGCAGTGTCAAAGGCATGTGCATTTCTGTTCAATTACTGTACTTGTTTAGTGTTCTCTTTGCATTCCAGCTGTAAGAGAAACAGGCAAAGGGTCTCATATTCTGGGGCTGGAGGAGCTTTCTGAGCCTTAGCAGAGCTACTGTCTGAGTCAAACGCACCTTCTGCTGCCACACAATTTCCAGCACAACTCGGTGGCCTGGCAGAGCCTTTTACTGAGGCTGCTACAATCCTGCAGGTCCCCAGGGCATCCTGGCTGTTGATTCACCCCTTTAAGCCTTCTTTCTGACCAGCTCTGCTTTTAAACCACCAGAAGACACCCGAGTCTCTATTTCCTTAAGCGCTTCATGCCCAAATGCCGTATAACAGCTATTAATCAGGCTAGTGATCATGCAATGAACAGCAGGACATCTCCCCTAGGTCCTGTGTATTCAAGTGCTTTAAATGGCAGTCTGGCGGCTTCTTTCCTTCCAGCATCTCAGTTTCAGTCTACATAACAAAAGAGGCTTTGGTCCTTTTTTCTTTTTCCTTTTCCCCTCTTTGTTTAGAAATAGAATACTAATTTAAAAGTATTCTCACCGATTCAAACAGGAACACTAAGGTTTTACAGTTGAGTCACATAATAGGACAACTTTTCCCATCTGCTTTAACCCACAGCATCTCAAGTGTGCATTGCAGGCATGCCACACCGCTTGTCAGAACTAGGTGAGAGCAGGAAGTAGAACACCCCAGCTAGTGCAGTGAATCCTACTAAAAGTGGCACAAAATGGAGCAGTTTGTGTCTTGTGTAGTTCTTATCTGATACAGCAAACCACCTGGATGGCCTAGTGTTTACCTCAAGCAGCTCAATTAAAAGAAAATGCTAAAAAAACAGAGCTTTACTTGCTCGGCTTTACCTTTTTTCTTAGTAGGTGGTCATCCTACAGGACACAGTCTTGTTCTGATGGCACCAGGCAGAAGTCCAGGCTCCTTGCAGGTATAAGGATGAAGGCAGCGTACAGAGGAACCAGCCTTAGCAAGAGAAAGGGTAAGCGATGAGAAGTCTTAACAGAGATATTAAAAGCAGATGTATTCTTAACAGGTAACTATCAAGATATATGTATGTGCTTCATCATCATACGTGCTCCCCTCAGACACAGATTTATCCTTACATGTCCTTTCTCAGAAGGGAAGTGCTACTCCTGTTGCACAAGTGTGATGGAATAAACTAAAAGCAGTTCTGTGGGAACCCAGGAATTCACTTCCTACAAGCTCCTGTCTACACCTGCCTTATAGAGAAACTTCTCTCAACTGCTAAAAAAGAAGGGAGTAATGGTGTAACTCAGTCTCACATTTTCATTCAGCACAGTAAATCCGCACGTGGACCTCATTCCAGCTTGCAGCACAGGGTGTTGGGCCCATTCTATTCCACATGATCGCTGAGGAAAAAATCAACTGAGCAGGGTATATTAGTCATTGAGTTCTCAAGTTAGGAATAAGTTGTTTGGCGTGTTTTTTAAGATACGTGCACGAACAGCAAGAACAGAGCTTCTGGAGTTAAACTTTTTCCATGAGAAGTTCTACGAAAACTCCTCCAGAGAGCTCTAAAGCTCCTACTCAGAGCAGGGCATCTCTGCACTGTGGCTGGATGAACGGCAGTACTGACTAGGCCCACACCACAGTGGGCTCTGCTGCTGCACTGCATCAGCCTGCAGGAAGCCTGGTGTGTATCTCCATTAGCAATTAAAGCTCTGAGGCTGGAGGTACAGGCAAAAAGCATCAAGCAACAACCTCAAACTGAGCCTTAAAAGCTGATTTCACAGGTTTGTCCTTCTGAGTGCTGGTCACGCTTCCTGTCACCTTAACACTGATGGCACAAGATTTACCTTTAAACACTTGACATACTCAAATGGATCAATACTAAAATAAGAAAGGTTACCTAATTAAGCTTTTTTTTCCCCCTGGAATGTAGAGAGCTGTAACCTTTGGGCATCCTCAGTCAAATTCAGTATTACATTTTAAATTAATTACAGCGAGGATCAAAACCTGAAATAATTCTAAGCTTAATCTGCACTTGCAGTAAATGGAACTTGCTGCATTATTTTGTTACTGCAGTAATAAAGAATTTTAAAAGGATTAACCAGAAAGTTAGACTGCCCTTGATTTTAGATTTGCTGCCACAGTTCCTGGTGTCATCTTGGGCTGTCCTCAGTAATTGACCAACTTAGTGGGATTTACCAATCCCCAGTGGGATTTACAAACTTGCAAATTAATGTGAGAGGGGGAAGTTCTAGGCAGCGTTCTAGACAGATTTTGTGGACTGCCATAAGGATAAGAATCTTGCCTGCATGTGGTGATGTACAGAATGTCTTTTCTGGGCAAGTGAAATGCCATTTTCCTACATTTAAGGAAAAAGAGCAACTCTTCTCCCTCCCTCCAACTCAATGACCGTGCTCACTTGTGCAATGGTCAATACTCACCCACCATCCACAGCTTTCGGCTCTTCTTTTACAGTAGAGCAGTTCTGGAGTAGCTGCCAAAGGCACAATACCAACTTCTGCTGGCTTCAAAAGATTTCTACAGCTACAAGCAAAAGACAGCACAAGTTAATTCCCTAGGAGTTGCTTTTCTGCACTCAGGGTTACGAAGCAGCTTAGAGCTAGGCTGTAGTATGTACATTATTCAAAGCCCGTAGAGGTTTCCCCATGGACTCACTTAAAAGCAACAGCTACAGAAATCCTCCAGCCATCCATTTACCCTTGCTATTTTTATGATACAGAAGAGTGCCTGCACATCAGTGGGCTTCATTACACACTGCAAGGGAAAACACTTGCGACTGACTTAGCATGAGTTAACCTGTGGCCTGCAGTGGCACTTAGCAACATTCCAGCTGAGTCAGCACGCTCACACCCTCACATGGACACGCACAGAGTAGTATCAAGCCCTCTGGACTTGCTAATACAATGACATTGGCCAGAAAGACAGCATGACTAATGCCTCGCTTCTCATTCAGATGGGCAATCACCTCAGTATCTTCCTGTTTTCAGCATCCCAGCTAAGAAACGCTGTATTTGGCTACAGTACAAACCAAAACCTGTGGCCAAGAGCACTTTGAGATAGGCAGGCGTGTGTGACTTAAACATTCAGACTGCAAGTTCCTCAATTTACCCCTCAGAGGATCAGAAGGAAAACTGTGATTCTGACAATGCAAAGGCTGGCTTGTAAGCTACAAAATCAAACCGTCCTTTACTGAGAATAAAAAACTCACTGGTCTGTTTCTCTGCATCTGACACTGCTACGAGTCACTCAAGTGGTCTCTGCTACGTATCTCCAAAACCAAAAGGGAACTAACAGAAGATGTGCCTCTAAGCTGTCCAGGCCCCAATGTACACTAACAGCAGGTAACAACAGGCTGACAAAATGCTGTGAACATTTACTTAAGAGAGGAACTTTAGGTACATTCATATGCTTCCTTCCTGGAAATGATGTACAAGAACTTGGAAAAACTTCCAAGGAAGTGCTCCAGTAAACTGGAGCAAAATAAGTCTTCCTTGAGTGGCAGAAAGTACCATTAAAGAGATGTCCTCTAAAGCTTGGAATGGCCTCTGCACATCTTGAATGGGTTCAAAGTCAAACCTCTGCCAGAGAGCAGTTTAAGGACAAGAAGTTAGGTAATGCCATGCAGCTTTCTTCCAAAACTGGCTCACAAGATCTGTTCTGGAAGGGCATTTGTCATGGCTCCTGCTGAGGGGAACTCTTGATTGCTGCTTTTGCCATCTGTGAAGAACAGCCCAGAGGGAGCCCAGAAGCAAACAAAGACCATCAGCACAAGCAGACCCAGTGATCCCTGGAACAAAACCCCGCAAGGCTGCACCCTGAAAGAATACTGATGAGGCCACTGGCTTCTACTGTTGCCACCAATAATTTAATGACACTAAAAACAAGCACCATGACACTTACCAGATGCTCTTCCTAATGCTGCTGCTGATCCCCAAGCCCATCAGATACCACTGACAATACAAGCGCTGCCGAGTAGCTGAAACAACACTCAGAAGGATGTGTTGATAGGACTGAGGGATACTCTGAAGACCTCTTCACCATTGCGTTCCTCTCTTTGCCCTGACCTGAGACAAAGGCAGGACAATGTGACTAAGTATAGCACAGTGTGTCACGGCAGAAGTACCGGGGGAAATGGTTAACCAAGGTGCCTGTTTCAGTCACTGCTGCACTAGAGAGAAAAGAAAATAGCATCTATAAATACATACTTACTACAACACCAGGAAGCCAAAAGAACATATTATGGATATTAAGGAAATAATGGAAGTAAACCTCACCCATTAAATTCTGTTTTGAGCTCAAGCAATTACTGTTTCATAACAGCACCTAGCTAGTAAAGCTTTCCAGTGACAAAGAATGGACCCACTCTTTAGGGAGCTTCTGACCTTCAAAAACAGCAATAATTTAAAAATTGTCTAAAGCTTTTTATGCCAATCTGGTAACTGTAGAAAGCAACAGGAAAAAAACCACAAACCCAAACAAAAACCCAAACAATAAACCCCACCAACATAGAAGAATGCTCTTCTGCATTACAGTGCTGATAGGCATTAGTCGCGCAGCTACTTCATCAATTACTGATCATGTACCACGTCATTTCTTTCATGATTTTGCCTAAATTTGTGACAGGCTAAACAAGGTAACAGTTATCCAGGTTCATAGGTTATGGCTGTTAGCAGTCTCAAACTTCACTCATCATCTCAAACGTCATTCGCATTCTGAGATGTGCTACGGACAAATATCATTGACCTTCAGATAGTCCTCTTCATCACCTTTGAAACAAGTAATTCTGTCAAAGTTTTATTTATTTAACACTATTAAGTGTCATTTTGAAATTCTATCTAGATGTTGCTGGAAGAGACATTTCCACACCCAAAGTAACACGAAGACGTCAACCAACCCATCCTTTTCCTAATACAGTGCAGCAAAAGGTATTAATCATATTTATTCTGCATTTTCTCCACACTTTTCCAGTCTTACCTTATATTGACTCTGTTGCTACTTTGATTCCACCTCAATGCCAGGACACTGAAAAAAGTGAAGGATTTTTCTTGTCCCATTGGCCAAGGATGCTCCCAGATAACTTCTAAATTCCTTTATCGACAACTGCATTTTCTAACTGTTAAGTTTTATTCACAAGTATCATTTTCCCTAGTTATTTTATAGAGCCTATCACCATGGGGACGTACACATAGATATTTTGATTACTTGTGTTTTCTTTCAACTACGTCAGGTTTTGAACTGGAAAAGCCCTCCTGTGCGAATGCAGTCAGTTGTTTTGGTGAGCTAACAAAGCATTTGTAAGCAACTTCCATTCACCATTTCCCTTTCATCTCTCAGTTTTTCCTCTTGCTCTGCAGCACGTCAGTTTTGGTTAATGCCCAATTGAAAAAACACCAGAGATCACCAATATCCTCGTCTATTCACACATTAAAACAGTGATTGCTGCATGAAAACAACTCCTAATCCCATGTTCTCAAGCAGCCACTCTCCCCATGTGTGCTCCAGATGCCCAGAACGCATCACCAACGTGGCGCTTTTATGACGAAGGTGAACATCACCAGCAGAGCTTGTTCAAACACCTTCTGCCGTAAAGCGCTGGTTCTGCGAGGGGCTTTGTAAGAAAAAATACTACTTGCTTGGAGTGAGAGAGGACCCTTGTAGAACTCCAGCTGCATTTTAAACCACATCTGACAAACGAGCCCAACGCCTAGCAACCTGCCCATGGCACAGCTCAGCAGCCTGGACTTCCTGACAGCCGAACCCTCAGGCTTTCAGCTCCCCAGGCTGTAGCAGCCCCTCACACTGGAGCAAGCTTATTTTCTTTGTATCAAATGCCAAAGTGAGATGACATTTCTATGGGAAACCTAAACATTTTTAAAACAACTTACTCAAAAACAGAACGGAAGGTGAAGCACCATTACTTTGTATGGACTAAGGAGTTCAATGTGCCACCAGATCTAATACCCAATCAACTGTCCTCTATGGGGAACTCACACACAAAGAAGCAAAATTAAGATGTTGAGGTTTTCCGCTGTTGGAAGGAGAGAAGGATCAGTGTGGAGCACG
Organism: Todus mexicanus; assembly: GCA_013389965.1. Classification (NCBI taxonomy): domain Eukaryota; kingdom Metazoa; phylum Chordata; class Aves; order Coraciiformes; family Todidae; genus Todus; species Todus mexicanus. The sequence continues at coordinate 5,359 of WEIS01003704.1, read as the reverse complement.
GGACCGCTCGTGAGGAATGCCAGAAGGCAGCAGAATGGCTGAGCGGCAATCTCTGTGCATTTACAAGAGAAAATACAGTCACTTGTAACTCTGTGGTCCTCTCACATGACCATTTCTTCTCTGTGCTGCCTCCTTCTCTTTGGTCAACTCTTCTCCTCCTCCCTTTTCCCACAGCCAGCCATACGCTAAGCCACACTACGCAGGATCGCATGCAGCAACACAAGGTTTGTGACTGCACCTGCAACCCTCTGGGAAGAGACAAAACCAGATGCAGAGCTCTCAAGGTTATTGTTTTCTTCTCTCTTCTCATGCAACATTGAGCAATCTCCTACTCAATTTCCCTTTCAGAAGTGGAACAGATCTGCCCGATGTCTGACTAGACTATGTGGAAGCCTAGCCTGCAGGAGGCGGGCAGGACACGCAGATCGGAAAGGGCAGGACTACTGCTCCCCTGATTTGGGTGCAGATAAGATCAAACCACTCACAAGTGGGGGCATACCTACGGAGGTGGTTCCAGCTTCACTCCCTGCCCTTCCCCCTGGCACCCAGCACATCTTGTTACTACCCCAAGATAAATTTTCACTTATTGCACAGTGAAACTGGAAAAAATACGGATTTTTACAATTATAGCCTGGAAGTGCATATTTACGTCGCCTCAGGTTGGGTTCACAACTTCAATCTCCTGTGAACTGGAGAACTTGGACTAGCTTTCTTGCACTGCCTCACCCCTCCCATTTTATACATGGGATATATTTTTCCTGTTACCTGAGAAAGCCGCACTTTCAACACACCACACGTATCAGATGCGAGCTTTGCTCTCGGTATCTTTACATTGAACCAGCAGTTAGAATTCATACATGGCAGGAACAGACAGTACGTTCTCCAGTCAGCTCAAATTGTACAAGACTTCAACTTAAATTCTTCCAATTTTTCTCCTCCTCCCGTTTCACTCCTTATCTAGAAGGAAGTGAAGCATCCTCAGGCAACGTCCATTAGAGAGGTCAAGGTTAATGACTTTTCCAGTTCCTCCACACTGGTAGGTTCCCAAGGATAAAACACAACCACTTTCTTCTTTTCGGTCATGAGGAAGCCGTTGTCACTAAACCTGCCTTTTATACTCCCTACATCCAGAGAAACGAAAGGAGCGATTGCAGTGGTCTGAAGAACAAATATGTAGATACCATCTTGTTGGGATACAGAGGCCTGGAAGAGAAATTACAAATACATACATAAATAAATAAATAAAAGAAAATACGTGTGTTAAAGAACAACACAGTTACCTCCAAACTGGGAAAAATCTGCACATCAGTAAAGGAGACTGAACAACCACATTTGATAAAAATTACTATTTTCTTCTGGAACAAAAGGTCAGACCAACATGACTCATCTATAAGAATCAAGCAAAAACTGCAAATGTTGTTATAGCCTTCCTACAGAATACGATAGATTGTCGAAAAAATACCATGAGGTGTTACGACTCTACCATCTTCTTATGAAAATAACCAAATAAATGGTAATCTCACTTGTACCTAGTGCTGCCATCCTATACTAACTGCAGGGAAAGAGATTTGTCCTTTCATCAACATACCTCGCTCAGACTATAAAATTACGCCCACTAAAGCATCCGGCCTTTCCAATTATATCAATAACAGAAATACACAGAAGCAGAAGAGGTTAAAGTCACAGTAACACAGGAGGTCACCTCATCTTACTGGATGGAACATGGCAGGGAAGTCCTTACACTACATTTAGAATGCAGCTATGTTGTGAAATATCTGGACAAGGTATGATATTAAGTTCTAGGAGTAGTTAATCTCAGAGACTTAAAGGCACAACCAGGATTCATTTTCATGCAGCACTTCCCATTCACCTTTATGAAATATTACGCGACATAATTTTCAAATACCAATTAACTATATCCAAAAAGCAGATAAATTATGTTAAGTGAAGAAAACACGAGCCCCCCTTACAAGAAAGGCAACACTAGCCATTTTTAAGAAAAACCACATCCTTTACATTTTGCATTTTCTGAAGCCTTCAGGTTTTTTAAAAGCTATGCCACGAAGAGCAGCACTTGGATTAGCAATGTATTTGGAAGTCTAGTTAGTTATTCGTAACTATGTATAGAAGCACCAGCTTCGTACAATTCAGACTAGTTTTTTCAATCACACTTTCTTAAAACAACCACTTTACATCTATGCTCACTAGCTACTCGTATTAGTTAGCACTCTGGATACAACACGCCAGGAAAAAAAGGAGTGCAATTTCCCAACGATGCTCCAGTTGCAGAGCTTTTATTATTGATGTCATCCACATACACACACAAAAAATACCCAACCCAGCATGACTCCAGATTGTGCCAACAGCTGAATAAAAAACACCCCACACAACAAAAACCAGACTGATTTCTCTCCTTTGTATACTCAGGAGGCAGACCATGCTGCCGTTAAAGAGATAAGAGGGGAAAATCTGGGCCATTTTCTTTTTGTAAAGCAATTATGCTGGTCCAGATTCAGGGAGATTGAAGACCTCTATTCCCCCCTCATTTAGTTTGGCTCTAAAGAGCAAAGCTGCAGTTTGGGCGCCAAATGTGGAACACAGGTTCCCATCCCGCCAATCTGCTGATTAAGAATTTTGGAATAAGATTTATACGCTAAGAAGCGAGGCTTAACAAAATGCGTGTGTACAAACAAACACACACAGAGCACGCTTGCTCTCTCTGTAGAGTGTGCTTGCTAGGAGTGGAAGATATCTAAGCAAAAGCAGCAAATCGAGAGAATAAGTATTACACAACACTGATGCCTCTTCAGAAGACTGACACGTTTGCCAGATATTAAGAAATAACCGCTATTATGCAAATCGTAGCCCTTAGTTGGAGGGCAGGGATTTGCAGGAGGAGGAAAGGAGCGTGCAAGATTGCATGTTAGCAACGGTACACTGATCTGAGAGTTGGAGCGCTTCGAGAGGAAATCCTGCTGGCAGTAATGCGCTCCACACTCAGCTGAACTAGCGTCACCCAGTACTCCCATTCAGTGGTGTCTGCAAGCCAGAACGCTTGCCATGGTGCTACTGGGTATCTAGGGACAGAAAGAATGAAATGCTGCCGCAGTCGTGTGAAAGACAGTCAGAAGTGAAATGGAGACTTCAGTATTTAAAAGAAGACAAAAAGAAAACCCACAAAGAAAACCCTAAACCCACCAGTGTTATTTAGATATGCACATAGCGACACAGGGAAAAAAAATAAAACCACTCCAATTTTGAACTCATCGTAGAAGCTAGAATTGCAACAGCTAAGGAGAAAGGACTTTAAGCGGAACTGGACACGGCATAGCATGCAAACAACTCAAAACAGTAAGATTAGCAAATCAAAACCAGTAATTTAGCATGAGTGATGCTTACACTAAGCTGGGCCTTTTCTAATCCTACAGCATCCTTCAGCGATGAAAGGAAGTGATGGTTCGTAGGACTCTGGAGCCCATCTTCTCCCACAAGATAAAAAGTAATAACGCAGCTCTTCCTCGTACAATTTCTGCATCTTTCCAGCAAGTCATTTATGGACTCCTTGTAGATGGGAAGAGCGCTTTGTGCTTTAACAGTCACACTGTCTTTGGCCAGGGTGCATACTGGCTCCAAAGAACTCCAGGAATGCACAAGGACCTGTCAAACATGTTGAGAAAGCACAAAGCTTAGAAGAAAAGTTACATCTGTGAAAACAACCCAGCATCCTAGGATTTGGAATGCTCATTGCAAGACGTGTTCTCCGGACAGTTCCAGCTGATTTCTACCCAGCAAGAAACTCCACAAAGATTTCAACCATCAATATGACATAATGATTAGATTATATAAACCTACAAGAAGTCTGTGTCAAGCAGTCTGGGATCTGTTGTTGTTCTTGATCTGCAAGATTTTTGTTTTCTTCAGGCTCTTTGAGAGAAGGGGGGTGCTAATTCCTGCCAAGGGAGTGCTGGGAAATGGAATTAGTAAGTGACTCTTCTTTCTCCCCTCCCTGATTAAAAAAAGAGTCAAACAAAGGATTTTCTTGCGATTCTTTAGTGTTTTCTGATGTAACCCAACTGGGTGATCTAGAGCTTCTGCGCAATCACCATTAAACAGAAGCAAGCTGCATCATCTTAAAAAGGGATCATGGAAGTTATATTAATACGGTAAAATAGACATTCCCAGAGGTCACGTTAAAAAAAAAAAGAAAAAAAGAAGGAAAAAAAGGTAGTAGAATTTGGAAGATAAGTACTTAACGAGAATTACAGCATTCTGTATCTTCATATAATTCAAGTTATTTTTGACCTTAACAGGGGTCTACAATCAGGGACAGATCTTAACTCCTTTCAGAAGTTTTAAGTTGCCAACTTTCTTGACGTGTGAAATGCAGCATTCATTGGAACTGCCCTACTGCCAACTCTTCTCTGACGTTATCAGAAAATCTCTGTTTAAACCCGTTACAGCAACTCGGACCACAAATAATTTAATTAAGTGCAGTCCTGCTCTAAGAACTGACTATCCAGAAATGGCAATAATTTTCTATACTATATATAAGTAATGTTTTAAATTTGAAAATTCACGGCAGCCCACTAGACAGAGCAGTGAACTAAGAATTGACATACTACTAGTTTTAAAATGACTAGTGAGTGATTCCAGGTCTCTAGGTCTGTTTTGCCATCCTTCTCAGCCTCTTCACACGGGACACCCTTTACTTTTTGTATCTCGCAGTGCAAAATGGCCCCTAAATTCATTTGGGATCCATTTGCCATATGATTGACAACAATAAAATTTAACAAATTGAAAAACAAGACTGTTCTATACAGAACAACTCCGCAGCTCAAATACTGCCCAAGAAATCCTAACGGTTTCTACAGCATTATCAGAAACCAGTTAAGGCATCAATTGTAAAATGGTGACACTTGATAGGTGACCTTGCAATTAAAGCACACCTAGATGTTCTCTTGATAATCTAGTTCTTTTTCCCAAAGCAGTGTAGCTTGAATACTGGCAAGCAATGGCGCGAACCTTCCTGACCCCCTCCTCACCACAAGTTAATCTAGTTCTAACATCCAGAGAACAGCTTTGTTAAGTAGTGAGGTGCCATTTTTCACATTTTGTTCTACTTAACCACCAACCTCTTTAAGATTTCAACCGAATAGTTCATT
>WEIS01003703.1:240-28328 GCA_013389965.1 Todus mexicanus | reverse complement strand
ACATTCAGAAGTGTTAGATTAATTTTTTTTCCCCCTTAACTCAGTACATCACCTACCGTCTACATTTGCCAGAGCAGACTATCCACTGGAAGTCTCCCTGCTCAACACCAAGTAATTCTACCAAGATATTGTTGCACAAGGGTGCAGACACAAGGACTTGTTGTTTTCTGATGGGGATGAACATGGAAACACTGAGCAACGTGCAAGCATCGCAGCAGAGCTGTAGGAGATTGGTGGAGTACCACATTGCATAGCCAGATAGCGTGTAACCAAAGAGTCCATACAGCAGGAACAACAAAAGCACGATTACAAATAGCAGCAAATATTATCTCTGTGAATCTGCTCTGCTCACTTTACAGCAGGGAGAGCTTCAGCTCCGGTTTTACAAAATAGCCTGGCAGCCGGGCTATTTATATGCTCACCACCAAGTTTTCATTAATTTTAACATGTGTTCATGGACACCCTGTATTATTTTGGGAGACTAAATGTGAGATTTATTTCATTTCCTTAAATATCAAGTATGGGTTAAGAAAAATAAACTATGGATTTTTTTTTTTTCTTTAAGGAAAAAAAAGTGTCAGTTCAACAGAATTCAGACAGAGCAATGTCTGATCATATTTACAGCATTTATAGGTTTGGAAATCTCCAAAGAAATCTGAGGAAACCTAAAGCCTGCCTGAGTACATTGAGTGAAATTCCTCTTGGTAATGCATAAATATTCCACAGGTCTTTACAAGAAAACCCTTTTAACTATATGTAAATATTCCACAATCTTTCAGAAAATGACCAATTTAAAGGTGAAGCTTAAAACAGGCTCTTTTCCCCCCTAATTTTAATTCTTTAAATGCCATTTGCAGATCCTGCCACTTCCCTCAGATTTTTTTTTCCTTTTCCTAAAAACACAAGTGTTTCCAAATATCCACACAAAGGCTTTTGAAACAGGGTCCTTGTGTTGTTCAAAAAAAAGTTCTCAAAGAAGAACTACATGCAACTAAATCAAATTGTAGCTACAAACAAACTTCTCGCCTCATCTTGCTCCTTAGGATTTAATGGAAAACTGGCATAAAGCGTGGCAACAGAAAAAATCCCTGCCACAAAAAATAAATCTGTCATACTTGGGAAAATCCATTCATCAAAGGAGGGGAAAAATACAATGAAATCGTGAGAAGTTTATGGAATAAATCTGTAACTGATTTGGCTCCAATATTTAATCTCCTTCTGCTACCTTGTAGTGTGATACTGCGTTCACCCTGCAGAACTTGAACATGACAATGAGATTTTTAGTAGCAGATTTATAACTTAATCAGGATGTTACTGGTACGGTACGACAAAGCCAGTATCTTCTGAGTGTTTCTGATTCAGGCCAGAGGGACAGATGCTTGGGGAGGTAAATCAGACATAGTTTGACTGGTAACACATGACTTTGTAGAAGAGCCATTAATTTACACCAGTGGAAAGCCTGGCTCTAATCTGCACAGAAAAGGCACCTTCAAAGCCAAACCGCTCCGGTACACACTGGTTCCAGTTAAACACAATCCTGTTGTGTCCTGGGAGCTGGGGTCTGGGATCACAGGTTTGTAGCGAACAGGAAAAAGAGCCAGGAGAAACACTCTCAGCTTCGTTCCTTTAACACAATAAAAACCTTTACCCTCACACACCGTGACAGCGATGCTGAGCTTGCTGACACACCAGGCTTCAAAGGAGGGTGGGGGAAGGCTCTGAAGGAGCTGACCTTGCAAAGAGGTTTGTTTACCAGCACGAATCAGTGCCCTCCTCCAGCCCAGTGGCCAACTGAGTCAAACAGCTTCTGTTTGAGCCCATGAACTGCGGGAAACTGGAGAGCCCATGGGAGGGCTGCAGTGCCCATCCAGAGATTCGACTTTCTTGAGTGATGGCTTGATGAACTCAGGCATGAGGAGTTGGCCCTTTAAAGAAGTAATTATGTTGCTAGTCAAGAAAAAAATAGCTCTGGATTGTGCCGTGCATGTTTCCACAATGCCAATGAGACAAGCAGACGCTCCTTGGGATGGGTGCCGCAACAGGGAAGACGCGTTTCAAAGAGTTATTTATTCACCGGAGATCCTGAAAGGATGTTTGTTGGATCAAGCAGAAGAGTGGAAGCTCCTGAAATCCAGGATGCCACAACTTCAAGTAGGAGCAGGCAGCAGAAGATTTATCTCTCTGGGCTACTGGGAGCTTGTCGCTGCTTCAAGTGCCATAATTGTCATTTGATCTCCTCCCACCCATGACTCCCAAGTGGCAGTCTCCTTTGTGACACCCTTGATGGTGATTATTTATGTCATATAAACAACATATGTTGGCATAATCATCTTCCTCCACTTCTTAATTCACCAGTTTCTTGATGAGCTTTGCAAATGTAAAGGGAACGGGAAGGAAAATGATCAGCACTGAGCAAGCTAAGGGGTATGTCTGAGATGTATCCCCCTCCTCCTCACCAAGGAAGAGCGAGACTTGCTGCATGTCACCGTGCTGATGGGTACCTGTGGAAGCACTCACCTGGCCTCAGCCCTTAGGATGCTGTTGGCTCCCAGTGCTCCTCATTAAGCACAAAACCAGTAAAATAGTGCACATGTGGCTATTTTTATAATAAAGCACTCACCGTCCGGTAGGTGCACAGCAGGTCAAGGGAGGTTCTCCTTCCACTCTATTCTGCTCTAGTGAGACCACATTTGGAGTATGGTGTCTAGTTCTGGGCTCTCCAGTTCAAGAGAGACATAGATATACTTGAGAGAGTCCAACAAAAGGCTATGAGGATGATTAAGGAACTGGAATATCTCTCTTATAAGGAAAGGCTGAGAAACCTGGGGCTGTTTAGTCTGGGAGAAGAGAAGGCTGAGAGGTGATCTTATTTACAGATATCTGAAGGGTGAGTGTCAAGTAGAAGGGGCCAATCTCTTTTCAATGGCACCCTGTGACAGGACAAGGGGCAATGGACACAAACTGGAACACAGAAAATTCCACCTCAACATGAGGAAAAAGTTCTTTACTGTGAGGGTGACAGAGCCATGGACCAGGCTATCCGGAGAGGGTGTGGAGTCTCCTTCTCTAGACACTTTCAAACCACACCTGGATGTATTCCTGTGTAGCCTGCCCTAGGTGATCCTTCTTTGGCAGGACAGTTGGACTTGATGATGTCCAGAGGAGCCTTCCAACCCCTACCATTCTGTGATTCTATGATTCTGCCTTTGTGTGCTGTGTGCTTGCTCTGAGATGGATGCCTCCCTTGTGCCAGCCTCTTGCTGGCATCTTGTTCCTCTACCCCTCTTGTTTTGTCTACATTCTCTGTGCTAATCGCCTGAATTTGTACATCGCATTGTTTTAATTCCAGCCATCAGCGAGATAAGACTATCAGTGTTATCGCAACCTTTGCTGCGTGCTCTTGTGGCCGGCACGTTCCGCAGCACCAGCGGGACAGTGCTCAAGGTACCCCAGGAATGTTCACCAGCCGTGGCCTCGCTGGACAACCTGAAGCAAATCACTTCAGCTGTTTTCCCATTTGACACCATTTGCCTGCTTGTTTTTGAGAAGGCGGCTGACTTTTAATACAGATAGATGGAGCGCTAAGCATGAGGGTGGACCTTGTCTGAATCTCTGCTGGCTACTGGAATACAAATTGCATTGTAATGTACAATATATTGTCTTACATCCAAGTGGTAGGCAAATATTTGTATATAGATAAGCTGGCATTTTGTTTAGCACATGAACTCTCCATTTCCAATAAAACCTCTAATAAAGAATTATAACATGAATTTATTACTTCACTTCAAAGCAAGGACATGGTGCCACTTTGAAGGGCTATTTGAAGTGTTAAATACATTTCTGTGATGCTTTAATACATTTTCTGTATCTTTTTTTCCTAGTTATTTTAATATTATTGTGCCACTCTGTTAAAAGGCCATAAAATATTTTAAAGAGCAATAAAAGTAAACACAAATGCTAAAAAGCCCATTCTTCTCTCTCCAACCCACTGAGAGAGGAAGAGACAGAGGATTTAGGCATAACAAAATTCATGGCAGCTGTGTAAATAAAATGAAAGAGCACACTGTTTTTCTGTTGATGATGATTCTTAACATCTTGCTATCTAGCAGGAGCCCAAGGCAAGCTATGGGAAGGAAGCAGAAACACCGAAGGAGAGCACACAACGGAGGGTAGGCTTTGCATCCTTCCTGAAAGTGAGAATCGAAATAAAAGAACAACAGAGGAAGCTTTCCAAGGCAAAGAGGAAGCTTTCCAAGTCCAGCAGACTTCACCTGCTGCAGGCATGAACCAGCTGAAGGGTGTTATTACAACCAGCATTAATAAGGATGTGCTCCTCGCCAAGCCAGAGTAGGTTTTGGTAGGACTGACCCCCCCTGAGATAACCTCCCTTCTCCCTGGCTTTCATTTTCTTTCAGCAAGCCACAGAGTTTAGCTCTGTGCTGGGTACCTGCTTACAGTTCACTAAAGTTTTAGAAAGAGGGCTCAAAGAAGACATAACTCAATAAACTACATGGTTCTTCTCAGCCCACCCATGAATTTCACTCAGTGTGGGAAGAGGAAAGTCTAGCTGCAAAACTGAAGCTCATGGTGATGAAGAAATGAAGGGATGAAAATGGTCAGAGAGTCTTTCAAAATCTGAATAATGTTTGTTGATGCTACTAAAAATAGAAAGGCAGAAACCCCTGACAAAATGGGTTTATCTCAGGGAAATTGGATTCTCAATGCCAATGCTCTCTGCAGAAATTTTCAACAGTTCTCATAAGAGAAAATACAAATTTTGTGCCAACATCCCTCCTTTCTGAAAAATATTCCTGACAAAAATGTGGGATTTTTTTTCTTCAGTCTGGGACAGTGCAGAAAGCACAGAAGCCTCCCATGCTGCATGGGATTGAGAGTGATGGCAGCTCTCAACGGTTCCTTCAGTCCGGAGCACCAAGGAGCTGGCAGAGCTGCTGTCAGCTCTCAGTCTTCCTGCCTTATTTAAAAATAAGAAAGCAGTATGGGTTATTCTATTTATAGCATCTTAAAATCTGAATTTGCAGCTAGGTCTCCAGGTACAAGCTCAGGTTTACTACTTGGGATGAGCACTGTGCACTGCAATATAGCTTGGGTTTAGAGTTCAGCAAGAATTACACAACAAAACCTCCTGAACTGCACGTCTGTTGGAGCTTTTTGGAGATGTCAGGCATATCATGAAGCGAGTGCTTATTTTGCAAGATGCTGGTACAAACTCTCCTTGCCCTCAAGACTGGTTCACCAACGAGCTCTTACAAATGCAGTGCTTCACAGACCACAGCCACTGGCGTGATGGCAGACATGAAATTTGCCTTCAAAAGGTGGGAGAGGAGGGTAGAATAAATTTGGGAGAACTGGTGTTAGGGAAAGTTTAGTAGAAACAAAATATGACTAGCAATCGAGTTGGTCCAACAGGTAATGAGCATCATGGAGGCTCCTTCAAGAGCTGGCGACCTCTTGGCTCATGTTGGAAAGGTTTCCCAGGTAGAGAAAGGCAACAGGATCCTGCCTTCGCTGTATAATTGAGCACCACAAACCCTGATCAGCCTGAGGGCATCTGAAAGGACTCCCATGCAGGACCACTCCATTGCACCCCACCCTACCTCACCAGTACTGGGCAGGGCACACGGCTCTCTCAACTCCTGATTAGTCCACCACAGTCTGTAATTGCACTGCACACACTCACACAGACCCATGTGTTACATGAGTAAAGTGTTCGACAATGTTTTTCTGGAAGTGATTTCATTTGGTCTGAGACCTTAATGCAGGATTTGGTTGTGTTTATTTATTTTTCCCTGTATTTTCTTGTCCTAGACAACATCTTTGCAGCTGCGAAGGGCTGATGACTCCCCTTGCTAAGCAGACTTTCTCCTGAGAGCCTCCTTTCAATGGTCTCCATTGTAACGATCTGGATTTTGCATTTCCGCCGTCGCGCTGACGAATGGAGTCCCAGGTCCTGGAGTCACTACAATGAGCACGGGGAAGAAATCACAGCCAAATTTACCAGCGCGGCTCACTAGCCACTGATTTATTTCCCTTTGTGACCTCCCCATGGCTGCGGTCCAGGCGTGAGCCCACGTACTGCTGGAATCCTGCACATCATTTCGGGGTCTTTACTCATCATTTACTAGACCGTGCTCTCTGAGTTGTCAGTATGGTTTCCAGGAGTGAGAGCCTCTCGTTGTACTCAGTGGGGATTTGGCCACGGCTTTCCGGATGGACAGGAATCCTGAAAATACCAATGTCCTCTAAGTTACTCACTCCAGCGTGTCTGTAAAGTCTGCATATGGAAAATTATTTGTCATTTCCGTGCAGACTCTATTTTCAAAGGAGAGATACATCATTCTGGCAACAGCACAGCACCATGATTTAATAGTTTTGTTTATCTCTCAGCCCAGCTCTGCTGTTTAAGTTCAGGAATCTCGCCCGGTTCCCTCTTCCTATCCTTTTTTGTTAACAAGCACACAGTTCTGGTCTAATAAGGCTTGTTCGTTGGACAAGATCCACTGACATGAATGAACCCTGGCTACCAAGGGAAACGGGTTTGTAGTGCTAAGAGTTTCATCCAGAGGGATGTGGTTGCTTGAAAGCCTAGAGTGACTCCAACAGCTCAGGAGATTTAGAGATGGGAACTCATCATAACATTTCACTAGCGAGATACAGTCATAACATTGGGTTAGAGAAGTGAACGTTGGATTGGGAGAATCTTTCTAGGGTAAAACAAACAAACAAACATGAAAAGGGTTCTTTTCACACCTTTTAGCAGAGTAAGCAGAGGAAGGGATATGAATAGGGTTTCTTTGTGAGTGACCAATTTTCTTCATCTCTCCTGCCTTCAGCAGCATTAGGTACCTTTTATATCTGTATTATAGTAGTCTCAGGTCTGGCACACAACTAACACAGCTAAGAAGGTGAGCTTGCAAATCGACCCTGGACCTTACCACGCATCCTGATGATGGGCATCCCTTGACTCTCCTTAACTCCAGCCAGCCCAGTCGTTTCAACCTCTAAAACCAAGAGCACAAGCACACTTAGATTTATACGTATTTTTGGGATGCTCTGAAACAGTGAGAGATTGCTTTCATTTTTGCTCCTTTTTTTCTTTTTTTTTTTTTTTTAAGAGGCAGAATACTTTATTTTCTCTGTTATACACAAAGCCAAGTTGCAAGGGGCTTGATCTTGTGAGGACTTCAGGATACTTAGCTTTGATGGAGTTTACTCCCAAGACGCATATTGAGACCCAGATTTGCTTTGAGTAGAAGTTAAAGTGCCTGTAAATTCCGGGTACAGAAAACCATGGATGTATTCAGATCTCTTACAGGAGAAGTCAAATTACATCTTTGGAATAGGAACCAGACATTTCAGAGCTGAGACAGAAATTCATTAGAAATAAAGACAGAAGACCACGAAGTCCAGGACTATGAATGGAAGAAGTTAAATAATCTCTCGAAGCCCTGACAGTCCAACAACCTCCCCCACCAAAACATTAAAGATGTCTCTGCACAAAATAAAATGAAATAAAAAATAAACCAAAAAAAAGTGCATTTGGGGGCTTGAGAGAGGTCTGCCTTCTGGAATTCCTTTGTCCACTTGCCCAAAAGTCTCGGTATCAGTTACAGCCTGTGAAACACTCAAAGCTTTCTGGGGTCTCTTAGCCAGCAGATTCCCTCTCTCTGCTTCCAAGGATTATTTTTTTCCCCATTAGAGTACAAATTTTGAACAATTTCCTTCTCATCGTCCGCAAGTGTAACAGATGATCTCTCACTGAATTATTTTAGAAATGTATTTGTGGAGTCTGTTGTCTGGAACATAGAACCACCATCTTTCCTATGCTATATATTATCAAATATCATTAACAGGGTCCAAAACATGAAAGATTGACTTTGGAACTGAGAGAAACCTTCCACCAGCCAACCCAGACACTCTGTTATGTTATGCATCTGCACTGGGCTCATAATCTGCCTTGTAGCTCTCGCAAGTGCCTCTTGCATGTGGAGGGTAGAAAGCTATTACTGATACCAGCTGAAGGAGCTGCTACCGTAAGTCAGCTGACAAAAGCTTTCACCTTTTGGTCACATAGAGGCCACACCTGCTTCTCACAGAGGACACAACCCCGGGGATTTGCAACAGCAGCCCCAATGCTGTTGATGCCATATACTGTTGCGATGTTGCTTGCAGACCTGGTGACATCTATGGAAAAGTGGTGGCTTTCTGTGAAATGACCATGGTGGAAGAGAAGAGCTCTGGCCACACGTGCTCACCTTCCTGGTCTCTGGGTGCATAGGTTGGTTGCGTCCCGGCTTCTCGCTGGGAACTGACCTGAGCGTGGTCTGGCTCCTATGTGTGCCCCATTTCCTTGGGAAAGGTGGAGGCCATGGGACATTTCATGGGCTCCCTCAGCAAAGACAAACTTCAAACATGGGCTAGAGACTTCATCATGCTGAATCCTTAGAGTTGTCTATGCTTCATCCGTTGTGCTGGAGTCAGACAAGGGAAAGATGTTATAAGGATTTATTTACAGAGAAAAATAAACAGAAATCACAAACCCAATGTTGTACAATGGGTAGCACAGAAAACACACTGCTCTGAGCTAACCAAATACTTCAGCTGATACTCTTTGGATTTCAAAATTGTGCATGTTCAGGGGTCTGGCCCTGGCCTGAACATCTTAGGCAATCCAGCTGTCCAGCACCACTCAGGACATTCTTTTTGGTTTACAAGGAATCTTAATTGAAGCAGTACACAATGATAAGCATTAATAGAAAGGACATTCCTCTCCCATAACTTTCAAGAGAAACCATTAATTCCCTTTGCAGAAATGCGTGCAATGTGAATTCCTGGAAGGGTGGGGCAGGAGGGAGAAAGGACTGAGAGAAGAAAACCTGGCGGAATGGCGTCAAAAATAAAATGTAAGCTCTACACTGCATTACGTAGCTTTAGAGAAGCAATGTGTCTTGAAAAAATGCACCAGTCAGCATGTTCAACTTGATCATCCCGTCCTCGGCTAACGTCCCATGTGCTGATCACAGCAGATGCTGCTGGCCATGGTCAGCCTGTTCTCTTGCCCACTTGTTGTCCTCTGTCTTGTCCCAGCTCTGTGCTTATTGGTCTCAGACCCGTCTGTTGTGCTGCTGCCCTCTCCTGTTGCATGGGCTGAGCATAACCATCCTTCAATGGGCAGAGAGCACGCGGAGAGTGAGCACCAGAAGTGCTTGCAAACGTGGCATGGTGGGAAAGGGAACACGGCTCCTGCATCCATTTGCTGCTGTTGCAAGGAAAACCACTTCAGCAGGTCATGCTCTGATTGCTGGTCCTGAAACGTAGATGTGTTGCCATCTCCAGGGCTAAGTCCACGCTGTGGACACAAGGGTGAGTGTTGCAAGGCTTCTTGCCATGTGCCATCACCCTGCGACAGCCAGTCCATTGGGGCACTGAACTCAGTGCCAAGAGCAGGAAGCGGAGGGAGGAGACAGAGATGTGAGGAATCAGAAAGACAATTAACCACAGCCTCAGATAAGAGTAAAATATTCCATCTGTCTTTGTTTTAATGTCATTGATCTAAACCAGAGACGCAATGATTTCCAGTGCAACAGTTTACAGGGAGAATCTCTGTTTGCTGGTGGAAATGGCTCGCTGTACTTGAGAGTGGGAGCATGCCATGTTGGTGCAGTTTATCTTCTGGTGAACTAAAGACTTCAAGGAGATCCCTTTAACAAGGAGTTAGTAAACTTCACAGTTGTCTGCAATATTTTATTGGAGGTTGGAAAGACTGTTGAAACATCTGTTCAGAAGAATAAACAAGCAGCCTGGCCATGTCAGTTATAGCTGACTCACAATTTTTGGGAAGGAGGTCATCAATGGACTTAAGCTCCAATTTGAAAGTGCAGACTAGCTCCTGGGGTATGACTTATAAGGTTAAGAAGAGCATGAAGAGGATCAAGAGCCTCCGCGCGATCAAGTTCTGGCCCTCTCTATTACATTCAGACTTTAATATTGCATCCCAGAAGGGAGATGCAATGGTGTTTGCTTTTCAGAATAAACACTCTGGGTCAGCAGCAATGATTAATACAGCAGAGATCTGGGAGAATACACCTCTATAAATGATGTTTTATAGCTGTGAAAGGAACTGTGTGTACCAAGCGTCCTCTGCCTGTCTCTGAGTACGCCCTGCTCGCAGAAACAAATCAACAGGGAATTTCCTCACTTGAAGGAAAATATTCAGAAGATTTCATTGGTACTATATATTTCACCTAATCCATATTTCCCTGTAATGAAGCGACAGAATACAGACTGTGGTAGGAAATTAAACACATGAGGAACCAAAAGAGGAATCTGTGAGATTTCCTATGTGGATCCTATAATAAAATACATTAGAAAATATTATCTTTGCTATCAGTCACTGAAGAGAAAGTTTAAAATATAGATCCTGCTTGCCACAAATTTCCAATATTATGTTATTGCAAGAATGTTGTACAAATATATATATATATAGCGCCACAGAAATACAGACATTTGACACTGGAAAAATGTGTGTCACCCCAACGAAACAGTTAAATATGCAGGGTGCAAAGGCGTTGGTGATATTATCTCTTACCCGAGTGCCAGCCCTGCCAGCAGCTGGGAACATGAGCTCCACAGAGGTTTGAGGTCACCAGAAGAAGTCCATATGGGTAACCTAATCGTGCAGTATAGGCAGGAATGATTTTCACCATACAAAGGGCAATTTCATGGTCATCTCCCTTGGAAAGCTGGTGGGATTTGGAAGCTGAACTGCTATTTGTGTCGTTGAAAACCTCTCCTGTAATATTTAGACAGAATGGCCACTGAGTATAAAAAACCCACAAACCCAAAACAGGTAAAGGTGGAACAGGTTTTAATATATTTTTCTAAAGATTTTAACTTAATTCTGTCCGAGGATAGTAAAGTCTGTCAATTAAACAAGAGAAAACTCTTAAATGTTGACTACGGATCAATGTGCCTTTGATTAAACTATCCTTATCAGTGCTCGTGGTTGCAGGGGAGTGAGTGTCCTTCGTGTTTGGTGAGCCCTCCAGTGACATGCACCACGCTCTGTGTTTCAGGACACTCCAGAAGCCGCTGACATGGTGACACAGCCGTGTCATTCATGTAGAGAGTACAGCAACCAACAAACTGAGCCCTGAACTTCAGAGGCTTAGCACCCTTCCTGCATTAAAGAACAAATGGCATCACCAGAAGAAAACTTGCATCCCTCTTTGCAAGGGTGACTTTGCTCGCTGCCCTAGCAGCAAAGTCCCTTTTTTTTACTGTAGATATTCCCTCTTTCAATAGATTCCATAACATGCAGTAACCTTACGCTGGGTAGGTTGTTTTCACAAAGAAAACAGGACTTTTCCCTCTAAAAGACTGCTTCTTTCAGAGGAAGATTGCTTTTTTCTACGGAAAAAACAAGGCCTGTGCTGTGGCAGCAAGTCCTCTAGGAAATTCTGAGGCTGATTCATTCTGGTTGCCTTTGGTGCCAGAAACCTCCTGTCTCCTGTGGCTCCCCGTTGCACGTGGACATCACCTCCTTGCTCAAGGACATCAAGGTGTCCCTTGTATCATGGCTTTGCACCCTGCCCCAGGAAAGGAGGAGGTGGTAATCATCCATGCTGGTTGAATGTCAACCCCTGGGTTTTAGATTACGATCCCAAATAATTCTGAAAATTGAACAATTGGCTTAACAACAGGAAGTCGGGAGCTGGCAAATGACTGTTCTTGTAATCAGAACAGGAGGCTGAAAGAAGGACTTGTTTTTTTGGCAGTGACAGCTAATTTCCACATCTCATTAAAACAATGTGGCTTATTCGTTTATTTTTTAAGGCTGTTTTTCATTTAAAGAATAATAGAGCAGGTGCCTCCTTCCACGAGGCATTAATCCATTTTGACTGAGCAGTTTGTATTGATGGAAGAAGCGGATTTATTCAAAGTGCCTGGGTAAACACGGTACCAGTCCTGTATCCCTCTGATACCAGGCTCTTACTGGAAAAGACATGGAACACGTCACTTCCATGGTGTGCCTCTGGGCCCAGCTCCGAGTCGGCGCAGTGACTGTCCCGGCAACCCTTTCATCATGCACATCCCCTGCATTGTTCTTTTCCCAGAAGAGGCTCAACTTTCTCATGCGGGTGTTACTGAAAAGTCACCAAAAGGATAAATATGGGCTTATTATCAGGGTCTAGACATGTACCCAGCCACTGCCCCAGATATCAGCCCACATCCCATTTGTGCAAGAGTGACCAACACCAGCGATAACGTCATCAGTTGAATAGTTTTCTACGTCTAGGGCAGTCTAATCATAGAACCATTGAACGGTTTGGATTGGAAGGGACCTTAAAGATCATCTAGTTCCAACTAGTTAAGGGTAATTCAGACCTGCAGAGACCTTTCTCCTTTCCTTGGTAAAGACCCTACCCATGTAGACAGAAGAACAGATCTCGTAGAAGGAAAATGTACAATGAAGCAGATTCCTCGAGTAGATGGTGACTTCTCCCAAGAGCAGTCCTCCTCGGTGGAAACTCTGTTCTCCTTCCTACCTGGCTGCAACCCTTCCAAGCACACTGAGAGGTGTGATGGGCAGCAGGAGCCCTGCACAACTCCCAGGGTGTTTTGCGAAGCCAGCTCAAAGGCCTGCGCAGAGACACAACAGTGATAAGACAGAAGTAAGAGTGACCGAAAGCCTGCACTACCAAAGGTGTGGGACATAATGATCCTGCAACAACATTTACACAGAATTTCTGGAACGTGCAAGCTTTGAAGGGTTGTATTTTGACTGAATTTGGGCTGAAGAATGTTGTGGTGAGTCTCTTTGTGATGGCCCCAGAATCAATGGTTTGGCCAGAAGCCTCTTGCTACAAAACAGCAGGACTCAAGGCAGCAGTAACTGTGCAATGAAAAACACAAAAAAATAGCTGGTTTAATGTTCATCCAGATAGGGACTTCGTCCTTTGAGTTATGTTTAAAGTAGAGACCAAGCACGTGTCTTCATCAGTCAATTCTATAACATGATCTGAATCAAAACAGTTCGGACTAAGCAATTTAGGAGCAAGGAGGAAATCCTGAAAAATCAAACTTCTCCGGTTTTATATATAAACTAAACACCCTAGCACAGAAGGGAGCCTAGTCTCTGAGGTCCAGCACCTTTTTCTAGACGATATATTGACTGTACGTACAATGTTATAAAATAGCCTGTCTGCTTTATCTTGGGTGGAGCAATAAAGGAAGGAAAGTCACAACAGCTCTCCTCCCTTTATCAAAATAGTCTGTGCCTATCTAAGAATCAAGGATAAATTAATAATAGGGATCCTTCGGGATTTGAGCTGCTGCTAGAAGCCAAAAGGCGACATGGTGAATATGCATACTTGAATATCATCCAAGCATTTAACACTCTCCAATTTGGACAACGTGTCTGTGCAGCATCCCTCTAACCAGTTCCTGTGTAGTCTCATAAAATACATAAACACAGCACTCTTTTTTTGAAAGCCTCTCCTTCCTTTCGTATTAATTTTTTATATCCTTCACATCCTCCACAGCTGTCCTTCCATAGAAGATCCAGCATCTTCCAGCCCTGGAGCCTCCCAGAGTCACCACTGCAGATGGGAAATGGCACCTTCCGCATGTCCTCGATGTGTTTCTTTCTTTCAGCAGCTGAAAAGTATCCCTGCTGAATGCCCCATTTGCACTTGGCCATATATTTACTCACATTTATTTTGCCGGCACTAAATATTTATGCATTTCCTCAATTGAAAAGTAATGGTGAGAAATTTTTCTTCTCCAAGGAAAGAAGAAGAATAAAAATCTGACTTGCTATCAGATTCCTAAGCAAAATGGAGCAAAAAATCTGGAGATGATCAGAGGAAGGATGGTAGGACTGACTGACCATGCCCAAACCAGAGATGTGGGCACACCATGGGCACACTTCACACCCAAACCAGGACGGGTTGAGCTTTGCAAGGGCAAGCACACATAAATATGTTTTGTCACCTTATAGCTAGGGCCGATTGCTACCTCATGAGGTTCCTCACAGAGAAATCGAACACAGTATGAACCATCCACAGTGCTCAGCCACCTTGCAGAGCAGTTAACCATGATCCCCTGATGTCCCTGCTCAGTGCATGGGGGTTGGACTAGATGATCTGGAAAGGGCCTTTCCAACCCAAACCATTCTATGATTCTATGATTCAGTGGAGGAATGGGGAAGGCACAGCAGGTGACGGGTGAAACAGAGAGGGAAAGCTGCTGCAGAATGACACCATGTAGCGGCTAAATAAGAAGTAATTTTATTGCACAGTGCCTTTTTTGTAGGCCTGGTTAGTTTTATATAATCAACTTGGTATTTTGTGTGTACATGAGAGGACCTATTTCAGAAGGTCTTGGCTGAAGTGAAGTTGATGAGCAAGGTAGAGGAGCATGCCAAGTAGAGGAGGCCGGCAGGACAAGTTCATAAACAACATGTCAGCAAGGAGCGAAAAGCTCTCTCTGCAAGTGAGAGATGAAAAAATAGGCTCTTTAGGTAGGTCATAGGATGTAGGTGCACCAACAGGAACATCTACTCTGTGTGAATGCGATATCAAGAGCTCAGTGGTGGAATCCACCCTCTAATTTAAAGGACACTCGTTCTGTCTAAATTACAGAAACTTCAGTCCCAGGAATCCCTGGACAAACCTCAGTTGATCTCTGAGCAGGTCAGATGCTCCACTGAGGGCTAACCCAAATTGTTTGTGGGTTGATAGGACAAGACCAAATATAAGAATACTCCCCATCTCATGTAGACTGAAATATAACCCAAAAGAAAGGAAAGATTTGCTCTGCTGAGGACAGTGGTTAAATGGAGAGTGCTCCACACAGTTCTTGGGCACGGCGGGGAGCACGGGGACAAACCACGCTCTGGAAGAGTGACCCTTCCTGCCATCATCCCTGGGAAAATTATCTTTCTTATTCCTCATTCTTCAGAGTTATTTGTAGCTGGTACCATCTGCCCCTAATTCACTATGAAGCTGTAACTTGCCCATTGCTTTCTTCAGGATGCCAGGTACAAGTGGAGATCTTCAGACAGCAATAGACACATGTGGCTGTTAGTTTTTTAAGGGGTACAACATCCCAGGAAGAAGAGAGAGAAAAAAAATAACGCACATTTCCTCATGATTTATGCAACTGATATGAAATATTTGTTATACATTTCCTTTGGGATGTATTTTGGTTCCAAACCTGTGATACCAGTTGATAATGAGTTACACATTTATTTTGAAACACTGCAGGCCAATGCTAATTGGAAGCACGTTCTGTTTGACAAAGCAGGTACAATAACTCCAAAATATTCACTGTCATTTCACAGGCTTCTACAATGATATTAATCAAAGCACTTTTCCTAAGCTAAGAAAAAGTCAATGCAGCAGTGATCAGGTACGAGACAGACTAAAGCAACAATCAACCAGGACCAGCCAGGGAGGATTTTCTTTTCTAGGACTGTTATTTTTTCATCAAAAAAACCAAAAAGGTCTCAACAGAGGCTGGTATATTTTTCATTGTCAGATGAAAACTTCTAGTGATTTCAGGAAATGTCTTTTTTTTTTTTTTTTCTCCACAGAAAGCAGGCCTTTTTTGTAAAAAAAAGTGATTTAAGTTATGAGCCTGGCTGGAAATTTGTGAATAGTTTTTATACATGTTCTTTCTGCACTCTCTGGCAATCGTGTTGCACCTACAGACATTAACTCTTTGTGCTGTAGCCCACCCTCAACTGTATGAGATGGAAGGATGGAAGGAGAGTATTGAATCTCTTACAGAGATGAAGAAATGGAGATGCAATGAGGTTACATCAGCGGCTGCTAGAAAGCCAGAGTAAAGCCTGACAATGCTTCATCATCATCATTGGCATCATATTATCCTGCATGATCACACAAGCAAGGCTGAGACTGTGGACTACAACGTGGTGTGCAAGGATATGAGAGAAGGGTGATTAATCTCTTGGGACAAGAGTTAGTATTACGGTGATAGTCATTAATCAGAAAAATAATTAACTATCACAGCCAGGAAAAGAGATGGACAAGGACAACCCTGGAGATGGCACATGAAGCGCAGAAAACTCTGACAACGCTGTGCTAAAAGGACACTCAGCCCTTGAAGCTTAAAAGGATTGACTTTCTGGATTTTTTAGGTTAGCAGAAGGATCTGCCTTTTATCCCTCTGCTATATATATAGCTAAAAGGTATAGAAATTATAAAAATGAGTGTGGATGATGTAGGAATCTTTTCCATGGATGGAAATGGATTCAGAGAACTATTCAAAAAGCATTACTGCCTGCAGCAACAGCTGCACTCAAAATCAGGCTGATAGGATGAAGGCAAAGAAATGACCAGAAGACCAAACTTACAGTCACATACCTGATACCCCAAGCTGTCCATGTCCATTGAAGTTACCCATCCCTGTCACAGAAATGTGTTTTTTATGGTGACTTTCAATGTGGACAATCATCCACTAATTTCAAAGCTGCAGCTGGGTTTTTCCTATTGCCACATCTTGCCAAATACTTGGGGGAAAAAAGCAGAAGGTTGTTCTCAAACAGATTTATCTTAATTTTTCAGGTGTTAGACACTGTTTCCTTCTCCAAATATAAGAAAAAAATGTGTTAGTTTCTTTTCTTTTTTAAAAAACTTCTAATTCCAGTCACGAGCTGATTTTGTGTACCTGGCAATCATCGCTTTGCTATCTATTAAGTTGCCGTTGAGTGTTTACAATTGGCTGGAAGCATTTCAATCATGCTCTTGCAAGAGAAGAGCTCAGCAAACTTTCACTCAGGTGCTCCAGCAAGAAACTTTCCTACCTGGCTAAGTTACAAAAAAGGCCTTTCTCTCATACCATGAGGAGATTTAATAAACCAGTGAAACCTCTAACCACACAGGTTGGTAGAAGCCAACACAGAGGGACTCAAGGGGGAGCCAGGGCAGAACACTCTGGTGCAAACACACATGCAGAGATGTTAAGTAAATAGGGGAAAAAGTATGCAGAGGCATAATTGGATCCTGCATGGATCTATGACGAGGAATCCACTGACTGAAAAAAACCAAGCCCAGGTTGCTTGGTATTACTGGACTGGCTTGATGCCTTGGAGAAACACAGAGTGATCTCCAGCGAGGGAAATTTCCACGAAGCAGTGTCATGAGGACATCCTGCGCTCACTCCACCACAACTTTTTTCCAAGAAAAACAGCCAGCAGCCCAAACCAAACCCTAAACAACGCAGACCTCAGAAATGTAAATAAAAATGAGCAGGAGAAAGAAGCCTTCGGAAATTTGGGAAAGTAGAGAACGGAGTAGCCCAGCTGAAGGCACCACAGGACTTGAAGAAGTCCAGCCTGATATTTGCTCATTGCACCAGACTAAATGCAACAAAACTGTCCCTGGGAGCAAGAGATTTGGCTGGCTGGAGCACAACACCATGCCTGTTCCCCAAAATGAGAGGTATTGTACAGACTTCATCACCAGAGAGTAGTAACTTTCCATTTGAAAGCCAACGAGGAGATTGACCATGATGGTGTAAGTCCTTCCCGAAGAAGAACGGCATTATGCACTCCCAGTCCCTTGGATGGTGGGTGCAGGTCCACGGGTTAGAGTGTCTATTTCTAGACACTACAAAAAGCCACTCCAAACAAAGGGCCCTCTCAATGTGACACAAACGGTGGTGAGCATACGACTGAAAGTGCAGCTGACATCAGAAAAAAAAATGCCTCCAAGAAAAACAGCATCGGCTCAAGTACTGCGCCTTTAAATAATAAGCTCTTCTCTTCCAGATGATTTTAATAAGCCCAGGCACATGTGTTGTAACCCCTTGATGCAGTACAATATGAATAACCAAATAAAAGATCTCTCCAGATTTTCAAGATTTACTGTTTGTGATGGGAAAAGGCCAACCAGATGACATCATTATACTTCAAATGTGAATTACTGCCAAGTTTGGTAATACTAAACTAGAGAAATTGATCCTCTATGTTTCTGCAAAAAAACCCCGATTTTTGGCTCTGGGGGTGATTTTTTCTCTTGTTATTTATGTAACTATAACGTTGGTGTTTAGCAAACTTGAATTTGACTTAAAACTAGAGCCAGAGTACCTTATCTTGCAGGTTATTTGTTTTTAGCCATCTGCTTAGCTGGAAATAATTGAGTTTGACAATTTATGGGTTAAAGAGTCAATGGATTGTGTTGGATAATTCACAAAGAGCCAGATTCTAACCGAGGCAAAACCATACTTGGCTTGGGTGGGAGTCTGCCTGATGAGGATATCAGGATCTAGGTCCCTGTCTGGAAGATGTTGCTTTGTTTGCCTCTAAGGAAGAGAAATCTATACATACGGAGCAATAACACGCTTTTCATGTAAGACATCTGGATTTCTGGAAGCATAAAGCCACGATACTCCAGCAAGCATGACAATACTATATTACATTTACATGCTGTCTTTCTTCAGGGACTCTGCATCTTCTCATCTCTGATGGGTATTTCAAACACCACTTTAAATGAGGTCCACTAAATACTGCTCAGCCCACTGCCGAGCTAAAGAGATCGAGTCCCTGAGAGGTTAAGCCACTTGCCCAAGACTGCGAAGTGATTCACAGGCAGAGCTGAAACCGAAAACCACAAAGCTCTTTTTCCCACACCCCTGCACACCACTTCTTTTAGACTGTTTGTTGATGATGTGAATAACAACAGTTGCAAAGTTTTGCACTGCAGACGCCAGTGATTTTTTTATATATATATACATTTATTTTTTTTTAAATCAAGTGCTTACTAAACCCCTTTTGTTTTCCACTGCAGAAAAGGATTCTGAAATTTCATGTTAACAGCAATGTTTGCAGACAAATCTGTACCCTTAGGGCCAGGAAAATGTTCTAATTTTTACAGCATACAGAAGTATGTTTATTAAAGCAGCTATATAGACATGGAATTAAGCTGGATCTATTTTCTTCAGAGAGGAAGCCCCAAGCTGTACAACTGTTCTTATTCTTAAAAATGTGCAGCATGGCACCCATGAAATGCACTTGGTTCACCCATTGCAACAGAAGAGGTCTTATTTAAAGCTCAGTGCTGTGACTGCTTCAGAGCATTAGATGCCGTGTTCAATCCTTAAATACCAATCCCTCACCCTTGCTGCCAACACATGGTGACCTGAGCTGGTCTACCCCACAGAAGAGCAGAAGATGAGACACATCAGGCCCTGCTGAACTTGAAAGTCTGCAGACCACAAGCAGTTGCTGCATGGTTGTTTTTTCTTGTTGGCATTTGTTGCTAATGGGTACATCTCCTCGTGGTGGACAAGGGTTTTCTCCATGCTAACGAAGGGTTGGTCTGAGGTGACCTCCTTCGGCAAGACCGTGAACTCCATCCCATTATGGAGGTGATGATAAGCATCTGGTGGATGTGGCAGTGGGAAGAGTGCCTGGAGCATGCCCACAGCCTGGGAGCAGTGGTGAGAAGCAGGGGATGAGGCCAGAATAAGCACAGGAACTGAGAAACTCCAAAGGGAAGGTTTTTGGGGCCAAGGGCTGGTTGCAAACGGCACTTGGCTCTCCAGGCTAGAAGAGCCTTTCCATCTCTTTGATTCCTGGTGTGCAGGGGGAAGCGGGACTTCATAGCTTCCCATGGAAGAACAGTCCACATCACCACCAGCACTGACTCCAGCCAGGCATTCCTCTTCCCACCAGCCAAACAAGGCAAGAAAAGAGAGAGCAGAAAAAAAAAGAAGTGCTAAGCCCTGAATTTTGGAGAGCTGCTTCAGCCAAAAAAAAGGTTGAAAGCCTCTCTGGTTACAGTGAAAACCACTGTTTGAACTGCGGGTGAGTTGAAACCTAGAGAGGCTTTTGTAGGACCAGTTATGGGGGAGTTTGGGGTGGAGCAGTTCGCACACCTCATCACGGGCCAGCCAGGAGCTTTGGCCAGTTTTAGTCACACCAGCTGGCACAGAGACATCCAGGGCAGCTGTGTGTGATGCAGCATCACTCTCCTAGATCCTCTCAGCCTTAGAAGTTGGTTTGCTTGAAGCTCACAACTCAGGGAGTTTTGAGTGGCCCAAAGAACTTTCTATGGTAAAAAACAGCCTAAGGGAAAAGACTCAGTGATGACCAGCTCTTGGGTATGGAAATAACGACAAATATTTGCTGCTGCTTTTTTAAAAAATTGAATTTTTTTCCACCCAGCTACACAGACATTCTCCACAGATCTCATAGAGGATGTAGATTTGGGGTAGGAAAGCAGAAAATCTCTGCTCCTGCACTTCTTGCTACACTCCTGGGTGCTCTACCAGTTAAACTGTTGATAGACATGGGAATCTGGCAAGCTAACCAACAGTCACGTGCCAGAGTGTGAATGCAATTATGTATTTCACAGCACGCAGAATCTATCACGGGCTTCGCAGAAACGTCCCCATGAGTCAAAAGAGTAAGGAATATATAAAATCGTGAATTCATACATCCCAATGAACTGGAACGCAGTCCCAGAAAGCAGGAACTAAATAATTAAAACACAACATTTAGTAAAAGGTCCCTGCATGAAGAGACATCAGGGACATGCTTTCCCCCAAAACTTTAACTCAGTGTGTGGAGGAAGGAGGCCACGTTTGCTGGCATGGTATGCCGTCCTGGAAAAGGCAATCAGAGGTAAGAAAGACCCCCTCCCAATGAGAGGGAGATGAAGGAGCTACAAAAAGCCCTCAGAGGAAAGCACTGGCCCGTTCCAATAGCATGTCCTTTATTAGTTCTCCTTCTTCCCATACATGGACCACATATATATCTCAGTGCTCTCCCTGAAAATCATGATGTTGCCTTCAAGTACTGCCCAAACCAAAATACAGCAGGGAAGGTGAAGGAAGGAAGTCTGAGCAACCCAACATTCCAAGCCAAAGTCCTCAAGCACCTAAATTCTGACCGTGTCACAAAGAGAGGGTGAATCTTTGGCAGGGACCACCGTGGGAGAATGTTTACAACCATGAAAATGTTCCAAGTTACCACTGCATTTACGCATACGACAGCTTTCGGATTCATCCTATTTTACAAATAATCATGGCTGGTTGCCCGACTTTGAACTTCGGCCGGGTGGTGTTCTGCCTTTCAGCAGAAGCCTTGTATTTAGTGGTGTCCAACTAAAACATGTAATGTGGTCAGAAATGTGTTTTCCTTCTTTTAAGAGGAGCAGCAGAAGGAAACTTGGAGGAGCTTCTGGTCCTTTTTTCCCCCCCTCTTTACTGGATGACTTGAGAAATGAAAGAGAATCTGTTTCTGTGTGAATATATCCCTTTGGACTATTTTTGAAACATATTATTTAGAGCTGTGCAAAGAAAGGGTTTTTTTAAAAATTTGGCTGCCAAATCTAAAGAAAATTAGGAAATATGTTCATTTCAGATTGACTAATGCATTTTATGCAACTGTAAATGAATGATTCTGTTTCACTTTCATATTTGGATTGTTATTTTCTTAGTCTTTAGGAAAGAGTTGGAGTTGTTTTTTCAAGGAAAGAAAAAAGCCATCTCCAAATCAAACAAGGAAAAAAATCTGTTTAAAAAAGGCAAATAAAATACATGCAGGTTATTCCACCTTCTCCCTGGTTTGCAGGTGAAACCATCTGGAAGTTGCCTGACTAATTTATCATCTCAAGAGAATATTTTAGCATATTTTCTTTTCAGACAAAACTCCAGTAAATTTCCAGTAATTCTTCAATATAAGAAGATTCACAGAGTATTGTTCCCCAGAGAGAGGGACCATTTTAGAATGAATAGAAGAATACAAAACAATTTTCCAGTGTTGCCTTAACTAGTGATGTCAAAATATTGAAACTGCACAACATTGAGGGCTCAGCAGTGGACCTCCAGCAGAATCTCACCTCTTGAAATACAGCCACAGCCTTGGTGCAAAACCTTTCTGCAACACAATTTCCTTTTTGAGGCACACACAAATCAGATACAGATGCAGCAACATCTCCTTACTTTCAGGTGTGGAGTTGTGATTGACTGCAATGTATATCCATGGCCCACCTCAACTGCAAAGAAGTCAACACTTGAACCTCAACATGATCATCTAACGCTATCTGCCTCTCTCATAGTTATTCCTGCTGTTGTCCAAGCAGTGAATTTTGAAGAAATACACAGAAAATGGTGTAGATCCTCCTAGTGTACTTGAAATCAAAGAATGATCAGCACTGAACTACTACCAGCTTGCCAAAGAAGGATTTCTTGGAGTCCCTGTCACAAGCCATGACCCAGATGCCTCTTACTTTTCTCTGAAGACATCATAGTCCACAGTGGGCTCTTCTGCATCCTTCCCATCAAGGTATTTAGGAAAAAGAATGAGTCCTCTAGATATTTTTAAGGTGCTAGAATACATTTGGGGAAGTGAGGCAGGTTTTTGACATCCTGAATCTCACACTCAATCATTGCAGCCCCAGTCACCAGAGGACTGGGTTAGAGGAATGAAAATACCAGAAACTTTTCTCTAAATTGCCTCCATTCACATACCAGTGTCCAGACCCACATCGAAGTATCAATGTTTTGAAACATCCTTTGCTCGTGTGAGGTTAGAGTTAAGTCTCTCCAACACGTTTTTCCTGTCGGCACTTGCGCACAGCCAGAAACAGATATCCAGAGACAGTGCGCACGAAGAAACCAACCACAATTGGTGTTAATTTGGAAGTGTTAGATTTGAGGGTCCATGAGATTAAACTTCCCCAAATGGATCTCAGTTGCAGCACTAGGTCAACATAGCACTTTGTGTGAGGTGTGTGAACTTGAGGAATTTGAACTCAAAATCATGATGACACTAAGACACCAAAACACATATAAATGGATTTTTAAAAAAATTCCTCATCTTTTTCCACGTTATTTCAGTATGTATTTTAATGGAATTTTGGATGAAATTCAGCTAATGCTTGGAAAGGTTTGGGGTGTTTTACTATCTTAACCATATGTCAGTACTTCAGTCCTTCCCTGTTAGATATAGAGTCTAAAAACCACTAAAGAAGACTAATCAAGTGTGTCCGGAAAGGGACAAATCCAGAAGTGTATGACCAAACCAGTCCCTTCTTAGTCCTTTTTTTTTTGTTGTTTTAACTTCCTGCTGTGCTAATATGATTATTGTTCATGGACATGGAGTCTTTATTTTAAAGACATCTTGGAGCAGATTGCAAACACATTCCTCATCTTCTCCCTGAGAAAACATTTATGCTTATTTCATGGTTGGGTAGTTGCTTAAATGCCCATGCAACGTGTCCGAGGGGGGCTGGCGTGTAAGAAGAGCAAGCCCAGCTGCTTGAGGAAAGTGTTCCTGAGGGCCAGATTGGCACTTCTCCCAGTAGCATTTGGGGTGGGGTTCAGTGGAGCATCCGACAACCAGCTCCCATGCAAGCCAAATGGAGCAGAGACTCATAGGTAGTGCTGGTGGTACAAGGTGCTCCAGGCACCCACGGGCTGACCACCCATGGCCAACACCCCTGCTATGGCCATGGGCTGTGCAAAGGAGTATGGAGAAGACAGCGTAGGCAGCAGAAGAGCACAGCCCTTCTCTCCCGCAGGGTGGTTTTCCAGTTTTGAGAAGAGGCTACTCACAACTTCTTACGTCTTTTTGGAGGATGCTGGCACAGCTTTCTTTTGCTTTAACTCTCCTTTTCAATTTACTATAAATTAATATTGCTACTATTATTATTAAAATAACGTTTGAGCATCCCAGGGAGACTATTTAAGAGGAGCTGGCGACATCTTGAATCTCACACAACCTTTCACCCTCACATCTGTGCATTTTCATCAGCCGAATTAAGGGTGAGTGGAAATACTCACACGACTACAAGCTTTTATGTATGAAACAACTGGTTGGATACCCACGTTACTGGGTCCTGTGCCAATTAGCTGAGGCACAGCAGAGCCGTTCCAGTTCATCCACACAGCACAGAGCACTTCATCGTCTCAGCCTTTCCCCTCTAATAAGGGGTTGTGATTCAGTCGCATAGTTTGGTCTCCATTTGTAAACAGAACATATCGCAATGTGAAAATCTGGTTGTAATCTTCCCACATGATTTTGGGGGCACGACATTTCACTCGTAAGCAAGAGGACTAGGATAAATTTGTCTGGCAGGTCATGCACATCTTTTAAACACCTTTGTGAGCAGCAGATGGGTGATGACCCAGTGCTCCCAGCAGCACTGTGCTGGGGAGGACCTGCATGCATCTGCCTTGGGATCAATGGCAAATAGTCACTGGGTCATAGAATCACAGAACCATCATGGTTGGAAACAACCTCCAAGATCATCAGGTCTAACCACCTACTAAACATTATCATAAGTCACATGAACATACTGCATCCAGTGCACACACAGACTGCTTTGCTACTCCAAACAGAGTAGCTGGCATCTGCATCGCACAGGATCCCACTCCACAGACTCCGCTCCCTCTACTCCAGAAGCATTGCAATAAAAAATATACAAATCCTTCACTAAAAAAAAAATAAATTGATGGATCTTCTAGACCTCCATGGGATCTATGTCCCCTAATTGCCCCCTCACTGCTGGTGCTCTTCTAACACTTCATTGTGCACTTTGGAGTCACAACGCTATCATAGAATCATTTCATTTGGAAAAGACCTTTAAGATCATCAAGTTCGACCACTGGGCATCATCAAACACCTTAACCTTGTTATGGCCTGTGCTTAGACATGCTGTCTCTAAGGATGACACCATCAGGATGCTCAGATTTGGCTGCTGCAAGTGCTAGAAAGAGCTCTGTTGCTTCCTGCCCAGTGGCCACTACATCAACAGAAAGCCTGCTGAGACATGTTTCAGAGCAACTGCTCTACTCCAGGACACAACAGAGCGTCTTCCAGTCTGCAAAGCACAAATGCAGTCCAGCTTCTCTCTTTGACATCATTTCTCTGCCTTCTGCAAGACATATTCCCAAACATATCTGTACTTGCCAAGCATACTGTGACTCATGTTCTTCCCAGGTACAGCAAAGCTGTGAATTCCCCTCAGACATTACAGCAGTTCTCGAATTTTGATGCTCTCCTGCTTCAGTAGCCTGAGCAGGGTTTGATGAATGTAGCTATTGATGTGAAGAGTAAAACAGATGTTTTGTTTTGTTGTGGCTTTTTTTTTTTTTCTCCCAGCAAACAATGATGTTATTTCTACCAAAGAACACAATAAGAAAGCAAAATCCTTCCAAATCTTAGAGCACTAACCTGCAGCTTTAGCAGTGTGTGGTTTTCCGCTTAACCCACTAGTAGCCCAAAAAATAAATATGGAAAGGAAACGCAGGTAAAACTGGCAGATGTGATGAGCAAGACAGATCTTTGCCAACGGATTCACCTCCCTGCACTTTAACTGTACCCGAAGAAGACTTGCATATGGTGGAGAGATTTTTGGGGTCCCTCATGAAACAATGGAGAGGAACAGGCACATTTAAGGTGTGATGGCTATTGCAGGGTAAATGGTTGAGATCCTTTAGCTGCCTGTTTCTCTTTACTCACTCTAAGGATGACCAGCTCAGATTTTGACATCGGCATGTGTTGGGTCAGGTGTAACATGCCATTTTCAGGTCAAGGGGCAGGTTGTGTGCTGGGGAAAGCTTTCCGCTTGATCAGTCCCAATGCTGCTGGAAGAAACCTTATCACCTTTTCCAAACCACAGAAAATTATCCAAAGGCATGGTGGCATCTCTCCATAATGACTGAGGTGATAACATAAAATAGGGAAGAAAAAACCTCGAAGTCTGAGCTTTGGTGGGAATGAGAAATAATAAAGCATGATAAATATTTTATTATTTATAAAGCATAATAAATGCTCTTCTTCGTGTGCAATTATAACTTGTATGTGTGATTATACAAGTGACAGAAGGTGTATTAGTCTCTGACTGCTAAACTGATTCAATGTGTGAAAAACAAGCATATGTTTGTTTAAAGAAACATTGTTTGTTTGAATTTATGACACCAAAGTAGAATGAAACCTCTCAGATGTTTCAGATATCACTTCACGTGCTGTAAGTAGGTTCTTTTGTTCTATCCCTACAGCCCTTCAATATCCATGACTCCAAGTGGGTTTAAACCAAGGAAATTTCAGGTGAAATCAGGGCTTCCTAATTCAATTTCAAGATTCTATTTCATTGTTCCTTGGAGGTCCAGCTAGTGATGCTTTCTTGATTTTAACATCTATGTTTTAGTATGAAACAAAGATACAATTGCATTTCCTATCAGAACTGTTGCTGAAGCTGCCACACGGATATCAAGGTGGTGATGAGAGGAGAAGGGTCTTTTCTGTCTCAGAAACTTGAAGAGATACCAGAGCCTTGCCTCCAATAAAATGTCTGAGCTCTCTTTGCCCTATTGGCTTTCCTCTGCAAACGGGGGGAGGGAAGATCCCTTCCTTGCAAATCATCTCAATCTTCTTTTTCATCAGAGGAATCAACATGAAAATACAGGGCTTACCACCAAGAATAGATGTACATTTAAGCTCTCTCAAATAAGCAGTCATCTCAGATTTCTAAAGGAACACAGATAGCTGAGCTTTGCTGTTTGAAAAGGGTCACATTTTCAAACAAAATTGCTCCAAATCCTTCTCTTAACCAGCTGCTTATTTCCATGCTTAAAAACTCAGACAAGGTTTCTCAGATAAACCCACCAACTGAGTTATATTCCCAGGCAGGGAAGATGCTGTTATTGAATTATGTCTTGCCAAACAGTGTCCAGTCTTGTAGTCTCTGAGCTAAATGAACAAGGCTTTCCAAGGAAAATGACCCAGGTTCCTTCTCTCCCTGCGTTTTCTGTAAAGCTATCCATTGGAAGACGCACTGCTGGGAAAATAGTACAAAAAGAGTTCCCAGGAATACTCATTTTAATGCCTTACTGAATGCACTGTCCTCTGGTCTTGTGTTCTTTTCAAGTTTTTCTTTCCAGTAATGAACACATTTGCTGACAAAAACAATTACAGAAGCAACAAATTAATGGAAAGAAATTCTATAATGTAAGTATTCGTATTGGGAACTTGGCACGAAGTGGTGTATGTTCCTTTGATCATGGAATGAAGCCGTACTATGCTCTCCTGTAAATCTAACGGCTAATAAAAAGAATACGGCATTTGAATATTGATAAGAACAATTGACAGGTGATCAGTTATTTGTGAAGAAATTTTGGTAACAATTAAGAAGGGTGATGATGTTCCTAAATTATTCCAGATAAGGAGAAAATAAGAGAGAAAAAAAAAAAGTAAAATCCAAGGGCTAAATGGATTGATTGCTGTTATTTGTAGAGACTTTGTGGGGGCAGAAGCAGCATGTACCACACATGCTCTATGACACCACCATCCCTGAAAGTAAGAAGACAGAGGCAACAGCTTGGAGCTATGTTGAATACAAAGGGATAGGAGCTTTAACCCATGGTCAACACTGGTTATTCGACATTGTGTTATCAGACATAAGGAGAGCTCAACTTCTGCTGTATGAGAACTCCTGGATTATTCAGTGTGTTTCTACTGATTCAAATGGAAATATGGCTATTTATGGTCATTATAACTAATCACACGAATAGCGAAAGAAAAGATCCCACTAAACTAACCAAAACAGCCAGCAGTGCAATCCAATTACTATCATCATCACAAAGAATAAAAACTAAGACTTTAACACCTTACAAACACTCCTAAGGGCAATCCAGATGATTCTGTTAATATGGACATAATGATGACTTCTCAAAAAAACCCAACCAACCACACACCAAAAAACCAAAACCCAAGTCTATAATTAAATTTGAACAGGTAAAGTATTTTAAATCTGCCCCATCTATGCAGTGTAATTAAAAACCTGGCAAAATCACTACTTAAACCAGCTTGGTTGCCGAAGAATATCAGTAATTACTGAACTCAGCTGGTTAACCTCTATTCCCGCAGAAGTAAGAAGAGACACCTATTTGAATTGATAGAACACATCACAGCTAAAGGTTTTCTGATTTAAGTTTTCTTTTGCAGGGCCAGTCAGATCTCTGTGTTAAATCAAAGACAGAAAAATGGGGAAAAGAAAATAGGGAAAAGAAAAAAGAAAAAAGAAAAAGGA
>WEIS01003702.1:2368-34740 GCA_013389965.1 Todus mexicanus | reverse complement strand
GAAAGCCATTGTCTAGGAGAATGAGAAGATTTTTGTGTGAATAAATTTTCTAACAGATAAGCGTATGCAAACTGTTCTGGCATGCCAGCAGCCCAGCTGTGCAAAGCAGCAAACAGGGACTGCGTCTGGACTTTGCCTCAGTCGTAGCTGGTGCTGCATGGGAAGGAGGACCAAAGGCAACTTTATGCAACCCCTTCAAACCCGTTTCTGCAGCCAGGGCTAGTCCTTAACATGACCTATGGCAATTTAGGCAAGACAATCAAGGGCTAAAGCAGGCTTTGCATTACCTGTTTTCAAGCAGAAGTGCTTGAAGGTAGGAACCCGGTAACCCTGAACTCTTGCAGGGACCCCCACAGGATACGAGCCCTTCAGACAACCTTGACTCTGCAGAGAAGATGTAGGGATCCAGCCTCTGATATGTCCTTTTTCAGTCCCCATCAAACTCTCACACACGCATTTGTGAACTCTACTAAATGCTTCAATTATCACCTCAGCATATAAAAACAGTGGTAATGCCAGGACAGATCAAAGATTACCCAGCCCAGTGCCTTGTCCTTGCCAGTGGCCAACAATGGATTCACATGGAAAAGCAGGAGAGGGCAAGGACGTACTGATAATTCCTTGGAAACACTCTCCTACCACTTCATGGTTCAGAATCTTCCTGAACCAGGGTAAGAAAAACAACATTTTGGTTAGAAAAATAA
This sequence comes from Todus mexicanus, assembly GCA_013389965.1. NCBI lineage: Eukaryota > Metazoa > Chordata > Aves > Coraciiformes > Todidae > Todus > Todus mexicanus. The sequence goes on along the minus strand of WEIS01003702.1, from coordinate 34,036 downwards.
CTGAGTTGGACAAACTCATTTGTATTGTACTGGGAATCATACACGCACCAGGGGACTGAAAACTAAATACCAAAAGCAGTTTGATTCCCTCTTGTCAAAGACATCATCTCTAGGGCCAAATATGTTTCTTGTAATGATCAGCTCATGTAAGCCCATATAATAAGAAAATGTTTCCATAAAGGAACCGTACCATTTAGATGGATCTAACCTTACCCTTCTCAGTGACAGGAAAAGCAGCATGGCCATCAGCAACTGCAGACTGGGACACCACAAGATACCACTGAGGTGGGCTCGTATGGAGAAGCTAAGAGGTAAGGTCTCTAAGATAAAGCTAAGGGAAAGGTGCTTAATGCTTTGATCTGTCGGATTTCCACTGAGAGCTTTGAAAATCGTCTCGGAGAAATTTGTCTCAGTTGTTCCAGAAGTTATTTTACAAGAACAGCCAAGTATCAGAGAGCAGAATTTGGCTTCTTACGACCTTCTGCGAGTGTGATACCAGTTCCGCGGATTTTAACGTCATCTAGGTTTTGGCAGAAACACTTCCAGCCTTTCTTCCGCTATTCCCAGTGGCATTTTTTCCTTGTGATGTCTGCGCTGTAATGCACCAAACTCATGAGCCTAGCAGCTACTCTTTCTCCCAGACTGATGGTCAGCCTGACCAGCAGCAACCAGCTCGGTATTTACATGTACCCTCAGCTGGTCTTTGATTTTCTGTGTCCTGTCATCTTTCCCTGCTGTATCAGAGCTGGCCTGAAGACGCAGCACCTGAGAGGCCTATGTGCAAGAAAGCTGCACGCCTGAAACAAAAAGCAAATTACAGAGATACATTTTATAAGTGGAAAGGGTTTTCTGTGCCAGATCTTGAGCAGGCACCATTCCTGATGTCACATGTAAAACAAATCTGTTTGCTGCCTTCAGACCAGTACTACAGCAACGCCGCAGAGCGGAGCGGCTCTGCACAAGCATAAAGAAACAGGATTGTCGATCGACAAATTCTTGAAGGATGCTCAAGGCTGCCTGCAATGTTTGTCATGAGCGAAAACAGTCATATAGAGCACGCAGAAGGGCTGAATGAGCAATGCCAGCGCTCATTCCCAGGGGCCCTCTGAGAGTCTAACTTGTCGACTACCAGCATCCTTGAAAGCATCAGGCCTCCGCAGAGAACAAATTGATTGGCCTTTTTAAATGGTTTTACACCCTGCACCTAAACAAGCAACGGGCAACAGAAGAGTCCCTCCAGAGTTTGAGAATGGCTTGGGGGAAAGGACGTGAGAGTGAGTTGTGCTGGAAACATTGATTTGCTGGGCATGACTGGGTTGTGTACAGCACCGGGTGCTCGCCACGGAGGCACTGACCTTGCAACAGGGCAGCATAGCTACTGGGAACACAGAGGGAGCCCAGGCCACATCACACCATACTCCAGTCAGCGTCATGCCTCTTTTCTTTTTCTTTTCAGTCTCTTTTCTGTGGTGTCCAGCAATAGGACAAGGAATAACGGGTATAAGCTTGAACATAGGAAGTTCCACCTCAACATGAGGAGAAACTTCTGCACTGTGAGGGTGACAGAGCCTGGCCCAGGCTGCTCAGAGAGGCTGTGGAGTCTCCTTCTCTGGAGACTTTCAAATCCTGATCCTGCCGGGATACGTTCCTGTGTGGCCTGCCCTGGGTGATCCTGCTTCAGCAGGGGGGTTGGACTGGATGATATTTTGCGGTCCCTTCCAACCCCAAACATTCTATGATTCTATGCCAGAGCACAGGAACCCGGTAAATAAGATCTCTTCAGTCACCAGAGGATCAAGTATCACTTAACTATTATCAGCTACTCAAAATACCTCTTCCAAGGTGGTGAGGGAGAGACGGATACGCTGCATGATACGCACAAGCTCAGGAAGGGTATTTCTGTATCGTTTCCTGGAGCGTAGACTTGAGAAGGCAAAGCAAAAGTGGCAAAACGGAACTGCTTGTAGCCTGTCATCATATGAAGCTGCCAGAAGCAGTCTGTCTTACTCACTGCTGGCCTTTATTTGTCCTATGTGAGCTGCTTGCTAAATATCATCAGAGTTAATCTATCAGACGAAGCTCCTCCAGCCGAAGCAGTGAGACTCTGAGCCCTCGAACACAAACATGAACAAGCTCCAAACAGCGATACCCTCCGGTGGGAGCTCACTGTTTGCACTTAAGTCCAAATGAAGCATTACTGAACTAAGAGAAAAAAGGAAAGTTAACATCGAATCTCAAAGACAAATAAACCTTGGCTAACCACCGAGACCGTGTTTCTGAGGCACCACACAATGACAGCTGAATTAGCAAAAGGGCAAAGCTGGGTAGGAGTCAGACTCTGCTTCTCTTGTACCGGGAACCAGCACATCTCTCTCTGCTGGCAGGACCAACTGCAGCCCTTAATTCTAAGTGGTGGTTTATTTTTTTTAATGCAAACAAGACAGAAGAATTCACTCGTGATGGGCAAATCTGATTGGGAATTTCGTGAAGCACCTTTCACTGATCCTGTCATTTGAATCAGTGTTTGACTGATTACGCACTTTAATCTCAACTGAAATCAAGGGCATCTAGTGGTTCAGGTAGCAGGATCTGTCTGTTGGTGGTTTAAATCATAGTAGACATAACTGAACATGTTAAACTCACTGTATTGCCCAGGTCCAGAGTAAATCAAAACATGCTTCAACTTCCCCTTCAGAATTTTTTCTCTCTCCTCCTGCCCAGCCACTCTCCACTCCTCTTCCCGACTGTTTTGCAGATTAACAAACTTCACACACAGCAGAGCAGAATACTATGGGTTGCAAACGCTTTCAGCAAAACACTTTTCACATCTCCTTTTTTTCCCCCCCTAAATTAAAATCCAATCAAGTCTATTTACAGTTTCTGCGACGCTTGTGTCAACTGCTAGATCCCTGACTTTGCAAAGCGCTGGCACATAGGTATATGCCTGGAAGGTTCTGCTGAATATGAAACTCATAAACATATGCTTATCAATATTAATTCTTCTGCGGATATAAAACATGAATTTATTAGCATAATCTAGTGCTTAACACAACGTCTAGTCCCCCATGACTGCCACAAATCCATATGTCTTAAGCTGGCATATTGAAACAAGCTGAAGGGATTCAGCCAAGATGTAAACATGCATTTCCTTCTCCGTTGGGCTAAGCCACGAGGAGATGACAATGGCTGATTTGGCATCAGGCCTCCTACCTGTGGAGCTGCCTGAATTGGAAGAAGAGTCCTGAAGATCACATATGGTCTGTGCACTGCATACACATTACATCACCTATTGAATCGTGACCAGCTTCCTTACAATTATAGGTTACACAAGCACTGGGGGAGAAATGGCCCAGGGCATAGCATACCCCGACAACACCTCTGTTGGAGAAGTTAGACAGTGTTTTGAGCGCACTCTCAGCAAGTTTGCCAAGGACAGCCAGCTGAGTGGGGTGGTTGACATGCTTGAGGGAAGGGATCCATCCAGAGGGACCTGGACAGCCTTGAGAGGCTGCCAACCTCATGCAGTTCAACATGGCCAAGGGCAAGGTCCTGCACACGGGTCAGTGCAAGCTCAAGTACGAATACAGGCTGGAATACAAATACAGTACGGATAGAGAGCAGTCCTGAGGAGGGAGAGTTGGGGATGATGATTGATGAAAACCTCGATGTGAGCCAACAATGTGCGAGTGCAGCCCAGAAATACAACCATATCCTGGGCTGATCCCCAGCAGCGTGGGCAGCAGGGCCAGGGCTTGGGGGATCCTGCCCCGCTGCTGCCAGGGCTCTGGGGAGCCCTCCCTGCAGGGCTGGGCCCAGCTCTGGAGGCCTCAGCCCAGCAGAGACAGGGACCTGGTGGAGCGGGGCCAGAGGAGGCCCCAGCAATGCTGGGAGGGCTGGAACCCCTCTGCTGGGAGGCCAGGCTGGGAGAGCTGGGGGGGTTTAGCCTGGAGAAGAGAAGGCTCCACGCAGACCTCCTGGGGGCCTTGCAGGGCTTCAGGAGAGCCTACACAAAAGTTGGGGAGGGACTTTTGACAAGGGCTTGTAGTAATAGGACAAGTAGTAATGGCTTCAAATTGGAAGAGGGAAGATTTAGATTAGAAATTAAAAGAAGCTCTTCACTGTGAGGGTGGTGAGAACCTAGCACAGGTTCCCCAGGGAAGCTGTGGATGCTCCATCACTGGATATGTTCAAGACCAGGTTGGACGGAGCTTTGAGCAACCTGGTCTAGTGGGAGATGTCCCTGCCCATACAAGGGAGGTTAGAACTAGATAACCTTTCAGGTCCTTTCCAACTCAAACCATTCAGTGTCACGGCTACAGTGCCGTACATTTACTATTAACTGTTCCATACAGCAGGGCTTGCTAAAACATATAGTGAAATGCAAAACTCATCTGGGCTCAATGCTAGGAACAGCCCTGCTTTCCCAGTGGCATTTCTAAGCTTCCCAGAAAATATACCAAGCTTACGGTGACTGTTACGATCCTGTACAAGCTCACAACAACATTGCAAATGATTGAGAACGATGGCAGCTCAGTTTCTCTTCAGGTAAAAGGAAACAGGACCAAATTGCTTTTACAGGAATCACCGGTTAAAAGCATTAGTTTGACTTCAGAGCACTGCACGGGAGCCCTGGATTTAGCACCAAATCAACAGGACTGAGATGTTGGCAGAACCACAGAGGGATCAAAGGGTATCCATGGCCGACACTTGCTCTCGGAACAGAAACATGATCCTGCCTCTATCTCCAGCAAGTCACGACTCCCACCTAGCTCATCAAAACCACACGTGAAACCCTCTAATTTAAGCCTGGAAAGTGCTGGAGTCAGTATCACTCACTTTACAAGTTTAATGGCAGTTGGAAGTTTTAATACTTCTTTTCGCAGGAAATTTTCTATCATTAATGCCACAGGTATTTGCCACGGTCAGAATAAACATCACACATTATCTAATGCTGAAAAAAACCAATTAGCAACTATTTCACCGTTTAAAAAACCACACTTTTACAGCAAAAATAAAAACGTTGATCTGAGATATTTTGAACAAGTATAATATGGCATATGAAGTTAGAATGAATCTGATCTTGGAAAATGTTTTGCTGTGTCAGCGAGTAACCAGAATGAAGGTAAATATGAAATATGAGGAATGGAGGTAAATGTGAAGAAAATATTCCTCTGAATAATCAGCTAAGTGCTTAAAAAACCTTACACTATGCTTATAATCAATATGTAGCAGAGATATGTTCTAGAAGGTGACTTAGGAAAAGTTAGCTTTGCCTTTTTACCACGGTTCTGCATCGGTTTTGCATTCAAAGGGATGGAGGCTATTCCTCCTGAATTAACAATCAGCTTCAATTCACATGAGCTCTCAAGAAGACCAAACATTCCACTTCCACCCCACTCTTCACGATGTCCTCCTGCGGCATTACGTTACTTGCTACACGCTGTAGACTGCAAGTGTTGTCTTGGATAGTCTACCTGTTTACCTGAGCTGCTCTTCTACTCGAAGCCAGCACGTTTGCAGACACCTCGCGGTTTTTTAGATAGCCCATGGGTATCCGTGCATAGTTCAGTCCACGACAAAAATTATTAATTAAAAAAAAAAATGAATTCCAGCTGGCTTCTGTGATCTTCAAAAGCCCCCGCTCTTCCTGAAATTCATTTTATTTCGCTCTTCTGGCACTGTGGAAGCGCTCAGTGGAAACCTGGACAGCCAACCCTAAAGCAAGAAATCTCTGTCCCTGCAGTACTGTGACTGGGCACACCTTTCTGCCACTCCTGTGACAGCGTGGATTTAGCTTTTAAGCCCCACACAGTGTCCGGTTTGACCTGCACACGGTTACAGGGACGGCTATTAATAAAACTGGCGACCTTTTCAAATTCCTTCCTTTGGATCTGTGATCTGCTATGCGTCCCTGGGTCACACTTATCTGTAGTAAGGTAGCAAATAGAGACCACTCCTGGAACAGGACCGCGTTGGGCACTGCGGCTGGGCATGAGCAGACCCAGTTCTTGCCATGAGAATTTACAATTTGAGCAGGCAAAAAAGGAAAGGTGAGGGAGGGATTCCTTAGCCCCTTCGACAGAGAGCAGGAATGGCAATTTAGAGGTGAAGCCTGATAGCATGCAACTTGCTCAGCTTGCAAACACTGTACTAGGATGCAAACCCAGGGTGACGATGGTCCGTTTTGCTGACAAATAAGTCTGGGAGTCCCAAGGGGACCGTCAGCCACCCAGAGAGAGAAACTCATCTGAAGACAGGGCCTGGATCATCCCTAATGTCTGCCAGCAGTTTGAGTTTTGCCAACTCTGTGGATGTAAACGTCACAGCACTATCACAGGCAGCGCTGACATGGACAGGGAGATTGAGGACTGAGGCCAAAGGAGAATCTAAGTACCTTCCTCCTCTTGAAATTTTGGGAGTTAAATGAAAATCCTTGCTTGACTCTCGGCTGCAGTGAATTGTCCAGGACTACAGTTCAGATAAAGGCTTACAATGAGATCTTAAATTCAGCTGAAGCTTAGGGCTAGCTTGGGAGTGGCTTTGACCTGAACACAGCACAGCCCTTGGGGAAACTGCAGCTGCCCATGACCCATGAGCCTCATTATAGTGGCGTGAGCCTAAAAACACTCCCCAGCCTGAAGACAGTGATCCGTGCTTTCCCTGCTCGCACGCCCAAACGTGCCATGAGCACGGCTGACATGCTTTAAAAAGTATCACTACTTATCAGTAATGAACATCTGGGCATAATAAAGTGCCAAGAAACCACATAACTGACCCCATCAACACTTGCTGTATCCCACCTACTTCCAATGCTCACTTCTCCCTAGCACAGGACCACCAGCACAGCTGCTGTTCCATCGGCTGGGAAGTTTTGGACACTTACCAGCAGTCTTTGGTGACGGTGTTGACCTTTTCTTAGAGACCCTGCAACAAGACTTGAGAGTGCTGGTTGATAGGAAACTTAATCTGAGCCAGCTGTGCCCAGGTGGACAAGAAAGCCAACGGCATCTTGGTCTGGATTAAGAATAGTGTCGCCAGTAGGACTAGGGAAGTTCTTCTTCCCTTGTACTCGGCACTTGTGAGGCTGCACCTTGAGTCCTGTGTCCAGTTCTGGGCCCCTCAGTTTAAGAAAGATGTTGAGCTGCTCCAACGTGTCCAGAGAAGGGCAGCGAGGATGGGGAAGGGGCTGGAGCACAAGCCCTGTGAGGAGAGACTGAGGGAGCTGGGGTTGTTCAGCCTGGAGAAGAGGAGGCTCAGGGGAGACCTCATTGCCCTCTACAACTACCTTAAGGGACGTTGTAGCCAGGTGGGGGTTGGTCGCCTCTCTCAGGCTACCAATGACAGAATGAAAGGACACAGTCTTAAGCTGCGTCAGGGGAGGTTTAAACTGGATGTTAGGAAAAACTTTTTTACAGAGAGAGTGATTTCCCACTGGAATAGGCTGCCCAGGGAGGTGGTGGAGTCACCGTCCTTGGATGTGTTCAAGAAGAGGTTGGATGATGTACTCAGGGACAAGATTTAGATGATGAGATGATCTTGGGTAATAGGTTGGTGATAGGTTAGGTAATAGGTTACAGGTTGGACTTGATGATCTCTATGGTCTTTTCCAACCTTGTTAATTCCGTGATTCTGTGATTCTAAGTTATTTATTTAAATAGCTGAGTACAGCTGCACAGTTGTGTCATTTCTTTAAAAGCCTAATACGAGGAATACAGAGTGGTAGTTTATCCACAACCTATTATTAATCTCCAACACAGGGAGCTGTAACAGCATTTGGCCTACGGGATCCAGTGCTCTACAAGAAGGCACTGAAGAAATGCCTTTGACAGGGAGAGACATCCCCAGTAGAGCTCTCCTCTGAGGAGTGGTGAGCACAGCATGGCATTTAGGGGTGGATTTTTTTCAGAATATTCCCATCATCATCACCTTTATTTAGATTTCACTTTCAACCAGCATTTTTTATTTTCTTTCAGGTGTATCCAGCAGCTCCTCTGGAGCTAAGAAGTTTGTGCGTGGGGTTTTTTTTTCATGCGGTGTAGGTAGGGAGGTATGTGGGATCTGTAATTCAGTCACTTTAAACCACATGAAGCTGAAGCTTGAAAGGAAAAATAATAATAAATGATTCAGATTGTCAGGCTCAGTGCATTTCTCAATCAATTAAAGCTTATTTTAGCATCAGGGCAGTTTATTTTTAAAAAGTTCTCCTGGCACTTTGATGCTTTCAAGTTACTGTGCAGCTAGAAAGGTCTTGCTGGGAACAAATTACTCTTGGTAAAGCATTTTCTGAACTGCATTTTGAGTTTCTGACAAATGACAATAAATAAGATCCATATAAGTGAACAGCAGTAACAAAACAGCTCGTGGCAATAAGGCTTTGGACCTGGGCAAAGGAGGAATATAAATCTGGGGCTCGAGCACAGTAAAAGCACCGCTGCTTGGGCTCAGAGTCTACAAACATGTTCTTCAGTGCAGCCAGCTTTCAACTGTGATTCTACACGCTGGGACATCAAACAGCAAGAAGTCACCAGTGCAGATATCCTATATCAGGTTGTTGGTTTTTTCATAATCAGCTTAAAATCAAATATTTCGTCTGCACTTCGGATCTTCATTTTGTGATGTTGCCTTGCTTCCCATTTCACAGATGTGGATGACACAGGAACAGTCAAATCAGTGTTGCTCTTCTGCAGCACTTAAGAAAACGAACCACGGTGCCCTGCTCACACTGGAAGTTTCACAGGTCCAAAAGTTGGCTAATTGATAAGGAAAGCTCTTCCCTGGTGTGACCACAAAAATCGTTAACTACTGCTGTTTGTGGGTCTTTGCAGTCTGTGAGTAGCTGGCAAACAAGAACAACGCTGTGAGTTCACCTCTGGTGGAATCACACAGAAAATATCTACTTAATAAAAGGGGCAATAACCACACTAAGTTCTCCTTTTCTTTTTTCTAACTGTCGCAAGCACATTACGGAGGATATGTGCTATACAGTGCATATATCCATTATAAAACTGATTAAACTTGCTGTAAGGTTTAACAGGCAAGGAAATTAAAAGAAAAGTTGAAAGAGTGTTTGAAGAGCATCCCCTACTCCTTTTCAATTTACAGCTTTCTAGCCTCCCACTTTGTCTTGTTTTTCCACCTTCAGGGTTGGAGCCAATCCTCACCATACACCTCCCTGGGCAGAGATTTTTCCACTCACTTTTCCCAGCTGGAAAAATGCATGATACCAAATACAAAGCAGGAGGGAACTCAAGGCCTTTCAGTGCATCAGGGAACTATGGCACGGTCATGAATTCCCCTCTGACAGTTCGTAGAATTATAGAATAGTTTGAGCTGGAAGGGACCTTAAAGATCATCTAGTTCCAAAGATGCCTTGGATACCACTGGAGGTTTATCTTGGAAACCCAAGGAAGCTGTAGTTCGGATCTACACATACAGAGTCCCATCTGCTTTGGGCAAGGGAAGGACATGCGTTGCTCCTTCCAGTTGATGAAGCAGAGGAATTGGCTGGCGCTGCAAAAACGTGTTTTTGCGATTGTGCTGTGGCCCATGATCTCGGCTGAGATGGTCACCGGCTTCACAGGATACACAGATCTTGCTCTGGGCCATGCACCTGGTAAATCCCTGCAAGCTCCGACCAGCCCTACACAGAGCAGAGCTTGACTCAGAATGTTAAACACGTACTTGAACTCACCAGCTGCTGCCAGCACACCACCCTCCTGAACTAAAATATGCGGGAAAGCCATTAAATCTGCATTTCATGTCTGCTGCCCTTCTTTGCCATCCCCACCCTCCCACCAAGGCATGGCTGTGCTCCAGAACTCACACGTTTCTCCTGGAAGAACTATCTTCCTAGCAGCTAGTGAAAAGTGACAGAGCTACAAAAAAGTTGCGGTTCAACAATATCCATCCGAGTTCAAACGGCAGCTTCAAGTGTTTCACACCCCACTGGCTTCAATAGATTATTAATATTAAAAATAAGAGATTCAATTAAAAAATCATTAACTATTCCCTAGTCTGCTATTTTTGCTGAACTCTCCAATCCCTTTTTAACGTAAAACCTTAAACTTCCTCCCAGCAGGCCAAAAGCGAAGCTCATCCTTATCCTCATCCCGGGGCGGGGGACAACAGCCCTAACTCATTTGCTAATTAGGAGGAGGTTTAGGCTCCACTCTCTACGTCGCCAAGCTTCCTTCATGAATTCAGGCAGAGCTACCCCACCGTGCTGAGATCTCCAGGCTGGTTTGGGAAGGCAACACGGCACTTCTGTGAAAGCATGGCTGCTTCCAACACTCTTAACGGTGATTTCTGCATGGCGCAGTGGAGTCATCTGCCACTTAGTCCCCTCACCTTACACTCCACGTGTCACACACATGACTGTCTTTACCCTCCTCAGCATCTCTTCCCTCATTTCTGAACTGGCAATTCCTTGGCCTTGCAGCTGTACTGAGGGAGTAACAAGGACAACTGTACAAAGATTTCTACTTATTGCATTAGGTAAAAAAACTCTTCTGCCCTTTAATGCACAAGAGCAGGATCCACTTGACTGGGCACAGGGTTCAGTTCCTCAGTTTTGAGCTCCCCAGTTCAAGAAAGACCAGGAGCTCCTGGAGAGAGTCGAGGGGAGGCTGCGAAGCTGCTGCGGGGCTGGAGCATCTGTGTGGGCAGGCAAGGCTGAGAGCCCTGGGGCTGCGGAGCTGGAGAAGAGCAGCCTGAGAGGGGAGCTGAGCAATGCTGAGCAAGAGCTCAAGGGCCCCCGCGGGGGGCAAGAGGCTGGGGCCAGGCTCTGCTCAGGGGTGCCCAGCGCCAGGCCAAGGGGCAGCGGGCACCAAGTGGAAGGCAGGAGGTTGCAGCTGAGCAGGAGGAGCAACTTGTTTGGGGGGAGGGTGTTGGAGCCTGGCCCAGGCTGCCCAGAGAGGTTGTGGAGTCTCCTTGTCTGCAGAGATTCCAACCCTGCCTGGACATGATTCTGAGCAACCTGATCTAGGCAACCTGCTTCAGCAGGGGGGTTGGATGAGATGACCTCCAGAGTTTCTTTCCAGTCTCTGCCTTGCTGTGATTCTGTGAAGTGCTGCCATCCTGAACAACTTGGCATGTGCCAGGATCATCTGGTTCAGACAGACAAGTCACATGAACCAAGAAATCTAGGTACTAAGAGCATTAAACATAGACGTACCTTACTCCCACCATAAATGTTTGTGCCTACAGCCTACTGAAACCCTCCATGCAGTCAGCTGAGACTTAGTCAATACGCTCCATGGACACTAGCAGTTCTCTTCATCCTAAAGCAAATTTTTAACCTATGCCGAATGAATTGCATCTTAAAAATGCCTTTGTCCTTCCTCACTATAATGGGAGCTTGGGATGAGCAGTTCGGTTGCAGGTATCTCCATGGTAGACGCCTAAATGCTGGTGAGAGGGACAAGTGTGAAAACAGCACGAAAACAAGTTGAAGTTAATGCCAAGTAAATAACACAAGGAAGCAAGCTATGAATGCTACCCCCTTAACATTTAATCTGCTAAAAGAGCCTGTCTTAATTTTAGGGAAACTGCCACAGAAACTCACGTTTCCTGCAGCCACCTGCCACTGAAGAGGGCACAAAGCTACAGAATTTCAGTTAGATTTCTGGTAATATTCCAGTCCTCCTTTTTCTCTCTCATAGCCGCTGTAGACAATCATCAGCAAATGAATAAAACATACTTTCATGCGAATGAAACAACATGTGCCAGCTTTGCTGCTGGCGTTCTGTCCACATGACTAGCCCTCTCCTTTGCTAACCCTTCTTCCCTCTTCTACTATTAACCCTCCTCTCACCGTCAAAAGTAAGACAAGGCAAATCTGGGGAGCTGTGGTATTCCTTACTCCCAGTAACATTCAGAAATAGCCTTGGGTGAGGGGAGATACCTTCCCACACAACTTCAGAAAATCATTCACCTTCGAATACTATTTCTCCTAGAAGTGAAAGAATTTAAAAAGCAAGAAAAATGAAATAATCTGAAACTATTACGAGGAAATGCCCAGTTATACAGCATGTGGCTTTCAGAAATCCCGGCTACATGACGAAGTGCTTACCAAGATTCAAAAAACTCCTTTGAAGACCCATGCGAAGGCTAAGAGCATTGACAGCTTCACAAACTGCGTACTAACACCCCAGAACCACTGCGTGAACCACTCAAAACTCCCTCAGCTAGGCTATCCTGTAATCATCTGTCAGAATGGTGGGAGACAGCAACAGCTTGCGTGACCTGAAGCATCTATTATTCAACGTTCTCTTATTTTCATGCCCTTCGCTAAGACGCTTGACCTCTGGGTTCCCCCATAGGGATGGCAGGGAATGGTGACAGGAATGAAAAATGAAACAAAAAAACCTCCCGCCTGCATAATTTGGACCCTGGATGTGAAACTAGAGAACCAGGGATTGTTAAAAGAATCTGCCCTGGTTTTTAGGTTAGATTTCATCTTTTGGTCATCCCACTTGGCTGCAGAGAAGGTACCACCTGCTCTGGCAATAACAAACACAGCCTACTGGGGCTACAGTTCCGGGTACGCTGCTTTATTTGCTGTGAACATTTCAGGAAAAGGAATTAAAACGCCTGCAGAAGAAATCTTCTCTTGCTGCAACATGTGAAGGTTAGCAGAGAAACCCTCAAACAAGCAAGTTAACGACTGGGTAAATGCCAGATTTCACAGAGTTGTGCCAGGGACGTATTTGGTCATGTATTTTTCATTTGTACATCCCCCATAAAGTTGAATCATCGGGCAAACTCTGCTTAATCAGAACCTAAGCCAGCACATGCTTAAATCAATGGGAGGCAATCTAGATTTCCACTGGAGGAAGCAGAATCTAAATCGTTTTATTATCAATGCAGACTCTTTTTTGTTGTTCCCACCGCAAAAATCCACTGCACGAGCAACTTTAGCCTACCCCTGTTACCATCGGTAATAGAGATCCTTAATCCAGCAACTGGCCGAGCACCCACAAGCTCTTTCAAAGCCCTCGGAAAAGCTTAGAGCAATCCTGGGCAGCATCCATATTGGACCGATATGTAGAACAGCTATTTCAAGCTTTTTCCCCCTATTTGTTACCATGACGCATTAAAAAAAAAAAGGCATTAACTAATTATTTTAATTGCACTTTCTGTAGTGTTTCTCATGGGACCTGGGCTGCAGCTGCCTCGGCTTGATCTGATCTGTCTGGGGATGGGAAGCTATTATAAAATGTGTTTTCCCCAGAGTGAACAGGACTTTCTGCTGCAGCTGCCTTCACGGAGGTGGGGGAGCTATTGGAAGCAGGTGTACGGCACGTAAATGCTCCCTGGTTGGAAACCACCTAATGGACTCCAGCACAAAAACTTCGATCAACTCCACGGGATCACAACCAGCCTAACTCCCCCCCCCCCTTTTTTTTTTTTGCGGCGAGGAAAACACACCGCGATTACTTTTAAAAGAACAAATACCTTTATGGGGACGATGTCTTGAAAAGGTACTTGTAGCTTTCCAACAAGGACTTTATTAGTTTCTTAGGACAAGACCTTGCAAGTTTTTTTTGGAAGAGTTGTGCTCTTGCAGGCAAAGAATTATCTGCAACAAGATTAAGATCACTTATGGAAAAATACGCTGTTAGGAATGGAGTGAAGGAAAACACCCCCACAGAAACCCGATTGATCAAGTACAATCGGTAGCAAGCGTAGAAGAGACACTGTGTTCTTCAGGAGGCATTTTTTTTCCTGCAGATGAGTTCTTGCTTGCCTCCAGCTGACATTGCCATGTTTTCCTTACTCCCAGTCCTGCTTCAGACCCTGTCAACGGCTCTGCTGGTGCCTCGAACCCGACGTCCTGGCTCGTTTTGCTTGGGCTCTTGCCTTTCACAGATGCTTGGTGATAAGTAAGAGGGAAGGTAACTTGGATCCACATTGGTTTCCAACCATGCTATCACTGCCAAAAAATTCACACTTCTCCCTGAAAATCCTGCTCACGTTAAAGCTGAGCTACACTGGTATAATGGGCACTGAGCTGAGTATAAGGCATCTCTAGGAGCTGGTCAGAACCTGTTCTCTAGAGGATCCAACCTCCCAAACGTGCTACTGGGAACCTCTTTGTTACCAGCACTTCTGGGGTGAAGCTTCCCCCCTCACAGGTAGAAGTTGATAGCCAGAAGTGGATGATCACTCCTTCTCCGCAACCGATGTTAGGGAGTTAATTTTTTCCTCCCTATGTTATTTTAGCTCCTTTTCTGAACGTATAACAGATGTGCCCAGAAAAAGAGCTTTGGGAAACATTCCTGTTTTATCACTAAACAAATTCTGACAAGCCGAACATCCAAAGTACAACAGCTCCCTTCCCCTCTCTGACCTCTGCCTCCCAGCTTGGGGAGGCTGTCAAAGGCCTTTTCTCCCCCCTCACGTTTTCTGCGTCCGCAGCCTGGTCTGAGCGCTGTGTTACTGCTTGCACGCTATCCTGGGGCAACGCAGCATCTCCTGGCTCTGGAAGAGACTAAAATACATCATTTTGGGTACAGAACGGGTTTTCTTTGACTCTCCTGTATCTGCACAGTTGCTTAATGGAAGTGCAACATCTCGTCTAACAGTCCCTAATTTTGAAAATAAACAACAAATACCACTTTCTCAAATATTTCCAATGAGCTGTTCCAGACTACGCTATTTTATGGAAACGTTCAAGATGTGCCAGGAGAGCACGGGCTTTTAACGGCTGAAGACAGCACGAAGCTGCAGTATTACAGGTTTTACAACCTGGACAAAACTGTTATTACCAGCAGAAAAAGCAAACCTATCCTCCTTTCAGCTATCCGTCTCTGCGGCAGCGCTGCTCCTTCTCTTGCATGGCATTAGTGTTTGTGTGGATGCATCACGGCAGTTAATCCAGTTTAGACTAAACCCAACAGGAAAAGAATTTAAAAGCTTGGTTTTCGTGTGGATCAGCCTCCCAGCCCAGATTCACCACACAAGCACGCAAACACTCCCCCAAATAAGGGAGAGGGGATGCTGCTACACAAGAGTCACGAGCAGGGGCGGTGGAGATGAAGGGGTGAGAAGCACAGGCTCTTTTGGCAGCTGCGCTGGCTTTTGTCAGCTGAAAGTGCTTGCAGCTTTGACTTGTGGCATTCTCAAGTAAGCCCTGCTGAAATCTTTGGACAACATCATGCCACATCTCTCTGCTTTTGCGGAGCGCAGGCTGATTTTCCAACAAACCCAGTCTGCTCAAGCAGGCAGGAAGATAAAGACGAGTCACGCAAGAGGCCAGGACAAAAAGCCCAAGAGCCATGTGGAGGTGGGGGATTTTAATCACAGGAAAGCTCCTGCCTCGCTGTGTAACCTTGGGAGAGAAGCTTGGCCTCAATTTGCCTTAGCTGGGAAGCCAGTAGGAAGGGACGCTGGCCTGAGAGGGTGATGCTGTGGCTCAGCTAGATGCTGTATGGCTGAGCTGGATGTTAGGTAGCTTCTTGTGGGCAATTACATACAAAATCACAACAGTGACGTTAGAAAGCTCCAGGCACCTTCACCAGATTTTGCTGGCCACTAATCCAGCAGAAGGCTGCTAATGGCATCTGATTGCTTTCTCCATGCCACTGCCATTTAAGGCCAGCCTGAAGGACACTGAAGGACACAAACTCTTCTGTGTTTTACAGTGTGAGATTCAGGCAAAATAATAAACGTGAGTTTCTGAGAATGAGTTCTCAAAAGGACAACAAAAGTAACGAGATGTGGATTTTATTTTTTAAGTCTCCAGCCATGAATTGAAAAGGAATAAACTCTTGACAAGCAAAGACCTCTGATGATTTAAAACAAAACCAACAGGAATACCACCTAGTGACAGCGGGTGAAGAATTCATCTGTGACACTTCCATGTAGAATGACACTGACTACGAACCTCATCTAGCGCAAAGCTCTACTGCACTGCAGCTCCTGTGGGTCCACCCGGCATCACAGCACATGGAGAAGTGCACACCTTCCACTGCAGAATTCACAGCGTGCCAGCGTGCAGCAGACATTTTCAATATAGGTCAGAGAGGGATGTACCAGCACAGGAGCAACGGCAGCCAGCAGCGACTTTCACGTCATCTGTGTACAGAGAGGACTAGACCTGCCAGCTCCAGCTGGGAAAACTTCCAACACCAGGAGCTGGTATCGAGCTTAAGTCTTTCCGTTCAGCCTTTGGCTGATGACAATGCAACGGCCAACACCACGTGGGGTTATAATGATTTGCTCCTTCCTAGCAAGGAAAACGGACACATCATTCATTGCCTGATTTGAAAAGAACTCGCACAGCAACCTAGAACCATCAACTTCAACTACTGCTCCAGTCTTGCCCTGGCGTCAGACGGTAACAGTTCTTCCTCAGAGTCTGAAGAGTCATGCGTAAAAAGAGCAAAAATAGAGCCAAGCTACCTAGAGAGGCAAGGACTCTGCCTGTCTGGACACTTAAGCAGCTCCTTTCAGCCTGAAGATAAGAGTTAATCCAGGTGGTGACCATCACCACGTGGGTTAGTTAGCCAAGAGAGTTAGCTTCCCTGTAGCTAAAGAAAAGCGATGACGAAACTGTGTCACTCAGCATGTGTACTACTGCCTGCCTTCCTGCTTGTCCCCAGGAGGGATTAAGGTAGCAACCCAGCACGATCCTGCCTGTCCCTGAATAAGCACAACTCTGAGGGAGTAGGTGTGGGAAGCTGAGAGGGTCCCAGGAAGTCAGAGGGACCAGCTACATGGCATTAACCAGCCAGAATGAAAAACCCTCCATCCTACAGAACACTTCGAGTACAGGTCTAGGTTAGGAACGATGACTCAGCTCTGTCCAGATCTCCTAAAAAACACACTGAGAACACATTTTGAAAACAAAAATTGGAGGGGTTTATTACAGACTCGTGGAAGTCCAGAGGGAAAACTAACCAGCTTGTAGAGCAAGTGAGTCAAACACAATTTTTCATTTGGCTTGCAGTCAAATGGAGATCCAAACGATGCGCTGAGTGCTACCTTCACAAGTCTTGTAGGATACCAGCGAAGCTGAGGGCAAAATCTGGTTGGAAAAAAGGAGTGAACTGGACATTTCAACCCCTGCTGCCAGCGTTCCTGATTAACCACAGCTGATGGTTTTAGAACAGTAGGTCTGAGGATTAAAGTATTATTATGTAGGCTGAAAACACCACGTCACATCTCTAAAATTGCATTGCTTGGTATGATTTAATACTCCACATCCACTTAGGATCAATTCTTAGGTTCTCATTCAATCATGGGAGCCCCCACCTGACATTTAGTTAATGTTTGGGGTTACTCACTCACTCTCCGAGGCTTTTATAAGAGATTCTGCCTCCAACTCTGCTTTATCATATCCTCTCACTTGTGCTCTTCTAATCCTACCTTAATGGTTTCCCTGGGAACCAATGAACATCCCACATGCAGATTAAGGAGAACTACAAGCCCTATTTTTCCCTCAAAACAGATAATTCTTAACACAAAATAGTAAGGCAATGCCCATTTACTCAAATAACTTAATGGTAAACAACGCACCAGACTATCAGACTACCTTCTGGGGGAAAAAAACAACAACAGAACCTGCATAAAAACGTATCCAGGTCCTACAGTTCATGATCCAAACGTCCTCTTTTCACATTTCCAACTTCCAGAGTTCAGGCACTAGACTGCTTTATCAGTGAGTCTTTGCTCTGCCTATTGCAAATAACAGAAACTAAATTTTCTGGGAGTCACACTGCACAGAAAGAGAAAAGGCATGTTAGGAGTGGCAAATAAAAAGCCTGATTAATGCTCAACTTTGATAGCATTAATTACAGATACATTAAGGATATGTATTGCGCTTTTTCTGAACTGAAATTTTTTAAAAAATTAAATCCAGCTTCCCTTTTGGAGGAAACATGTGGTGGCTCTTGCTATATGCCTGCTCAGAACACACGTGCAGTGCGTAAAATACAGAATTCATTGCCTGAATGTTAGCTCCCTCACCGACAGATATCTAGAAGAGCTGTTCAGCAGACTCCTGCTACAGCCATTAGATGAAAACAGGTATCTCCAGAAATGTTTCATTACTTTTTAAGGTAGACAGACACACAAACCAGCCATTGGATGTGCTTGTCTCTCTCCCTACTGACTACAGGAACTGCCTAAATAGCCGGCTTAGATGAGAGCTCTAGCTTCTTTACAACGAAAACTAATTGAGATTAGTCACACAATCACAGAAAGACTTGGGTTGGAAGGGATCTTTAAAGGTCGTCTGGTTGAAGATGAACCGAGGGCTGAAACCCCTCTGCTAGGAGGCCAGGCTGGGAGAGTTGGGTTTGCTCAGCCTGGACAAGTGAAGGCTCCGTGGAGACCTCCTGGGGGTCTTCCAGTATCTGAATAGTGCCAACAAGAAAGCTGGGGAGGGACTTTGCACAAGGGGTTGCAGTGATAGGGCAAGGGGTGATGGCTTCAGACTGGAAAAGGATAGATTTAGATTAGAAATTAGGAGGAAAACCTTCACTCTGCGGGTCATGAAACACTGGCACAGGCTGTCCAGGGAAGTTGTGGATGCTCTATCACTGGAAATGTTCAAAGCCAGGTTGGACGGGAACTTGCAAAACCTGGTCTAGCAGGAGGTGTCCCTTTCCCTGGCAGGAGAGTTGGGCTAGATGATCTCCAGAGGTCCCTTCCGACCCAAACCGTTCTATTATGCTAACCCCCCTGCAGGGAGCAGGGCCATCTGCAACTGGAGCAGGTTGCTCAGAGCCCCCAACAACCTCCCCTGCAACGGGGACAGGGATGGGGCAGCCACCACCTCTCGGGGCAACCTGGGCCAGGCTCTCCCCACCCTCAGCACCAACAAGTTCTCCCTTCTCTCCAGTCTAAATTTCCCTCTTTGACTTTCAAACCATCCCCTCTTGTCCTGTCACAGTAGTTTACTCAATAATGCAGAAGAGCAGAGATCCACAAATATGTCTGTAGGAAATACACTGCAGCCTCCTAAATCTCTGTGTGCCAGGGTTCACTTCAGCCCTCCTCCACCTTTGTAGTCTGGTGGTGGGGTTGAGCTGAGTCCTCTGGTAAGTGAACTCCCCCCATGCCTGTGACCTCCTAGCTGGCTTGATGCTCACAGCAGACATTAATTTGTAGAAAGTTTTGTCCCCAAGCCATGGGCAGGTTAAGGCATCCAGAGATCAAGTGACTTGCTCAAGACCCCATAATGTGAAAGTGGCAGCCAAAAACATGAGCAGACAGCAAGCACTGGCAGTCCAGAAAATCAATCCCATCCTGGGCTGCATCAAAAGCAGCGTGGCCAGCAGATCCAGAGAGGGGATTCTGCCCCTCTGCTCTGCTCTGCTCTGGGGAGACCTCACCTGGAGCCCTGCATCCAGCTCTGGAGCCCTCAGCACAGCAAGGACACGAACCTGATGGAGCGGGGCCAGAGGAGGCCACGAAGATGATCAGGAGGCTGGAGCAGCTCTGCTCTGGGGACAGGCTGAGGGAGCTGGGGTTGTTCAGCCCGGAGAAGAGCAGGCTTTGGGAAGATCTAATAACAACCTTCCAGTACCTGAAGAGCACCTACAAGAAAGCTGGGTAAAGGGCTGTAGTGATAGGACGAGGGACAACATTTTTAAATTACAGAAGAATAGACGTAGATTGGATGTCAGGAACAAGTTCCTTACCATGAGGGTAGTGGAACACTGGAACAGGTTGCCCAGGGATATATAGTGGAAGTCCCATCCCCGGAGATATTCAAGGTGAGGCTTGAGGAGGCTCTGATCAACCTGCTCTAGTTGAGGATGTCTCTGCTCCCTGCAGAGGGTTGGACTAGATGACCTTGAAAGGTCCCTTCCCACCCAAACCATTCTATGATCCTATGATTTTAACTGACATAGATTAAATCCTATTTACAGATGACATTGTCACCCATGCAAACCACTTTCCTTCTCGTATCTACTTGTAACTGGTAGGGAGAGAAACAAAGAGAGCAGGATATTTTTATCTACATGTCACCACTGAATTTAAACGTTATCATTTGAAGTTTCATCGTCAACCAAAAATTCCTGGAAGAATGGAGAGGTATCAAGCTGGAGAAGCTTCATGGAATGAATGGTGAACACAGATGGACAGACTGGGAGCTCCAATACTGGCCAATTACACCCTAGGTATGTAATGGGAACTAAGATCAGGGTGAGGTATCTGCTCAGATACCATAGCTAAACTGGGATTGAGCTCTTACATTCATAGAGACAAAACCTCTTACAATCACAGATAAATTTATAAAGGTAGGAACTTCTGGGGTTCCTCTAGCCCAACCTGCCACTCAAAGCAAGGCCTCCTCTGAGACTGTGAGAAGTTGCTTGTGGCCTTCTACAGCGAAGTTTTGAGTATCTCCAAGGATGGAGATTCTGCAACCTCTCTTAGCAGCCACCTGTGATGTCTGAATGAATGTTCCTGAAAGCCCACTTAATAAACGTGCCTTGGAATTCTACAAAACATTAGTAATTTGTCTCGGGACAGATCTTCTTTCTTCTCTATCTATGTCATGCCATCAAAAATTAATCAACAGTGAATAAAAATCAAATACAAAATAATTGTCTACATGGCCGAGAGAATCTGACGAGTTTCAAAGTCTAGGACCACAGCAATTTTCTTTCACCCCCAACAGAAACCATTTTTTGGTGGGTCAGATAATGAAAAGCACTGCAGGTGGGATTCCTTTGCCCAACTAGTAACAGTCCTCGTTCTGTTCTAAACCTGAGAAGACATCAAAAGCTTAGATGAAAAGCAATAGGAGCCTCGCCACCTTTGCAGAGTTCAAGCTGGTTTGCAAGAAACAACATTCCTGATTTTCTGGCGATTTTAGTTCCAGAGCATAGGCCACTAAACGCTGTGGATTACTGCAACATATAGCATAGCATAGCTCAAGAAGGACAAATGTAGAGTCCTACATCTGGGGAGAAAGAACACCAGGCACCAGTACAAATTAGGGGTCGTCCTGCTGGAAAACAGCTCCATGGAGAAAGACCTTGGAGTCCCGGTGGAGAGTAAGTGATCCACGGCGAGCAGCAACGTGCCCTTGTGGCCCAGAGGGCAAATGGGATCCTGGGGTGCATGAGGAAAGCTGTGTCCAGCAGGTCTAGGGAGGTTCTGCTCCCCCTCTGCTCTGCCCTGGTGAGACCACCCCTGCAATACTGTGTCCAGTTTGGGGCTCCTTAATTCAAGAGAGACAGGGAGCTACTGGAGAGAGTCCAACAGAGAGTGATGAGGATTATTGAGGGACTTGAGCATCTCTGCTGTGATGACAGGCTGAGAGACCTGGGGCTGCTTAGTCTGGAGAGGAGAAGCTGAGAGGGGATCTGAGCAATGTCTGTAAATATCTGAGGGGTGAGGGTCAGGAGGAGGGGGCCAGGCTCTTTGCTGTGGCCTCCAGCAATAGGACAAGGAATAACAGGTGTGAGCTTGAACACAGGAAGTTCCAGCTCAACATGAGGAGGAACTTCTGCACTGTGAGAGTGACAGAGCCTGGCCCAGGCTGCCCAGAGAGGTTGTGGAGTCTCCTTCTCTGGAGACATTCAAAACCCACCTGGACACGTTCCTGTGTGTCCTGTCCCAGCAGAGGGGTTGGACTTGATGATCTCTTGAGGTCCCTTCCAACCCCGAACATTCTATGATTCTATGACAGCTATATTTCTGGGTTTCACCATAAAGGATACAAACTTCTTGCAAAATAGCCCTACTGAGGTGTGAAGGAGGTAGACACCTACAGTACCCTCAGTCTGCAATTTGGAACTGGTAAGAAATCACCTTCAAAGAGGAGGTAGCAGGTAATAGTTCAAGAACCACAAAAAAATGAACGCTTGAAAGGATCACACGGAACATACTGTCCCTTCAGCAAAGACGATCTCGCACAATTTTCACATGTAAAATCACTCGTGAGGTATTGACAGGAGCAGCAGCAAAACGGGACGGATAACTGAGCACACAGTTCTCACGCTGCCAGTAAAAACAGGCCAACAGCCATTTCCTTCTCAGATCTCAAGTCAGGATATATATAACTTGAGTTCACACACTGGAACTGCTGATGTGCCCAGTGTTACAGGCCCAAAAAGAGGCATTTTGTGAAAACCACGCAAATAGCTAAGAATGCAAAAATGCTGTCAGTGTTTAAACTTCTCACACAGGAAGATGCTCTTCCAATGTGGTATTAAACGGCAAAGATGGTTGGGTGAAACTTCCCTTCAGAGGTTGTACTTCTCTTTCCGTTCAGGAAAAAGAGAGGTAAAAGCTCCCCAGTGGGTCTACATCTTCACCGGGAAGGTCCAGGGAGAGACGGCGAGATTTTTCAGCCATCTATTTTTCTTGTACTAATTAAACCTAATTCTCCTCATAGAAACTGTATTGCCAGTTACAAGAAATAAATTCGGATATTTTACAACAATCCTTTCCACATCTTAACACCCAAACACGTTTTGTAAGGCAAACACAGACTAATTCTTTGGGGAATCGTTAGGAAGTTGATAAATGAACACTAAGGGTTATAACCAATGATGACGAGCAAATGCAACAAAAAGTCGTTTTCTTGGGCTGTATCTCTGAGTCCCCTCAGAGCAATTTCACCTGACCTGTAGTACCTCCTTTGGCATCTTCTTTCCCAACAATGAACTACGTATGACATCTCGAGTCTGTCACTCTCAGTGGCCTAATAAGCTTCCCACATCCCAATTTAAAAAATATTTTCCAAATAAAAGCTGGGTCTGAAAAGGAGCTAGAGGTGAAATCAGCACACTGACACTCCCAGAACTCAATAAAAAGGGGTTATTCTAGTTAAATCCTTTACCAGTGCTGCCCATAGTACCAAAGCTGTACTGATCCAATTATCGAAGCTTTTAGAGCTCACGCTTGTCTAGAGCTACCTGGCAACTTGGCAACAACTTCAGGTTGTCCCTTCCTTCACGTAGGGCTCCTCAGGTATCATCCAGAGTGTATCACCTTCTGAAAGAGAGACCATTTTTTTCAATTTTTCCAAGTTTCCCTTTCCATGTAAAATCCCAGAGGTCAGAGACTCCTGGACGCACCTCCTTCATCACATTCAGTGCAACTGGTGATAAACCTGCAAATATTTTTAATGAAAATTCCCTGGATCTCGGGCAACTGAATATTTTCGTAGTGCTATATCCTTTGCAAATGTAAATACTCCCATTTTCTCACTTCTCCAGACAGGAGAAGAACTGCTGTTCTTCAATACTTCAGAAACACACACTTGTGTCTGAAATACGGACTTCTAAAAATAAGTTAATATTACAGCAAGCAGAGTAACAGCCAAGTACAAAATCCCTCAGCAAAAAGCAGATGTTTTCTTTGCACATCAACTTATGAGAGTTTAGGTCTGGACGAAGCCAACGCCGGTCGTCAAAAATACCTGTAGTCTTTAAATACCTTAGCTAAAAACAGGCGCAGTCTTTCAAAGCCACGACGCCTTCAAATATTATCGTGCTTTATAAATCAGAATTATTCTAGAAAAGAGATTCAGGTGCTTCTGCAACCCTGATCCTAAATCAAGCTAATTGCAACCCTGCCCATCGCAAAATTTGGATCATTTCTGAGCGAAAAATTAAATTGCTTGGCTACTGTCAATTTAAAATACTACACCCGATTACGCCGTCAAATAACGTCGCCCTGATAATCTGTGAAAACATATTTGAAGAAGGTAGTTATGTACGTAAGCATCCTGGCCTTCTGCCCGGAGACAGGGTACAAAGCGGCGCTGAGCGCAGGGCTGAGAGAGGGTGGCTGAAGAGTCGTTTAGCTCGTCCAAGCAAAGCTGTCGTAGGACACGGGCGACGCATCATCCCTCCGCACAGCAACTATTTGCAACTACTGCAGCCCGTGTTTATGGTTCCTGCGTTCCTTCAGGAATATAAAGCATCCTTTCTTTTTTCTGCCATGAAACAAGCGCAAAACGAAACAAGCTGCGTTTTCTCAGAGTTCATCTGAGAAGTCACGGTTTGTCCGTTTTTAACGTCTTGGCTTTTATCTCTTTTTCCGTGACGTCTCAGCACTTTTAAGAACCTCGCGTGTAATTAGAGCGTGTAATGCCAGAGAGGTGCAGTGCTGCTGCGAGCAGCCTGCCCTGGATGTGACGGGGAGATTCATTACCGCAGTCTCTCAACATATTGGTGGATAGCGGATACGAGATACTCGATAAGAGATTTACTTGGAAACAGGAAATCAGATCTTAAATCTTTCTTCAAGGGCAGAGCCAATGTCACATTCTCAGAGTCAGATGCTGAGAGACGGGTTCCTTTCTTCTCCCACTCCCATCCACACGCAGGATGACCTGCACTGCTGTTGAGTTTAATGGGGTCCTGTACGACCCGCAGCCTCAGCAAATGCTCCGATTACTCATCCCTACAACTCACGCTCATATGACTGTTCGTTTGATTAACTCGGTAGCATCTGCAGAGTGCTCAAAATACTATTTAGGTAGCACAGGAAAAAACCACCCTGCAACCCCAGAGAAGTCGAGTTGAGGCAAATCAAATCTGAGTCAGATTTAATAGGGCTTAATTTGACTTCCGATTTGTTTACACTTCGCCACACAGCTCCCACTATGACCCCTCATTATTTCCTACTTCTATAATTCCACACCATTCTCTCAACATATGAAACTATTATTAGTTAGCTAAATATTACAAGGTTTTTTGGCGACTGTGTTCAGCGCAGGTGTTAACAGCTTGTTAACGCATCTAAAGGAGGCAATCTAAAGCACACGTGAAGTTCAGCAGCTAATTGCAAGTGATCTTTAGCTGGCAATCCCCCCTCCAGTAACACACATTCATCTTAGAGATGTGCCACGCCTGTCTCTGGACTCCTGTTTTCTTCCACGTAAATGTATTTTCCTAAAAAAATAAAAATAAAAATAAAAATCGCCCTTCAAAAACTAATTCTTCGTGTTTGGAGTTGAGCCATGATTTTTAACAAAGATTTTAGACTAATGCAGACCACTGCGGAGCCAGATTACCCTAGTAAGGGTTTCCACGAACGTATCAGAAATGTGCTGTAGAGAGAACAGTGCACAGCATCCACGAGAAACCCAGCCAGACCAGGAGAGCAGCAGCAACCAGACGTGTTCTGATCAAACTGCCCCCTAATTTACTGCGATTACTTATTTACCTTCTACACGTGCTGCGGCTGCCCTCCTATTATGCCAGGCAGCCCCATTCTCTCTGTTTCTCCTCCACTTGCCACTCATGGACTCCTGCTTCTTTCACTCATTGCATCGCGGGCTGTCCCCCCGTCTCACCTCCTCTAAGCACCAAGCCAGCTCCAGCCTTCACCTCTGCATCACAGGTAGCTTCCACCAATGCTGGCTTTCAGTTTCCTCCTGATGTCAAGCTTCAGCTCAACCCACGAAACCCACCCCCTGCCTTGGCTCTTGCCTCACCAGCTGGAAAGCCCTCCAAGGTCTCTTACGTGACAAGAAGTAGTTGCATGTGTTGGGGGAAAACTCTTTCTTGAGCTAAATCTTTGCCTGCCCTGGAAACAGCTCTTTCAGCTTCTCCAGGGGCACTGAAATCCCCTGGAGTCAATAAAACTTCTCTGAGGAGCGTTTCTATTAAGCCTTAATTTTCCATCTGAAAGAATCGTTTAGACTGTCCTCGGAAATTATTATTCCTCTTAAAATGCAGGTGAGGTTCTAAATCTTTGTGTTTAGAATCAATGCATATGACTGCTGAAAGGCAAAAGAAAGGGTTGAAGACTTACCTGCTGTGTAATTTTGAGCTAAACTCCCAAGTCTACAGGTTAATCCTGCAAACTGCCTCCTGGGTCACTCGACTCAAACACTGACCTGTTTGGGGTCATTCACTTGAGTGTAGCAGTAACACAGAAGAGGTTAAAATTTGCAGAATCCAGGCTATTAGACTAACAGCTAATTGAGGCCAGGGCTGTCTGCTGCTGTTTGTTTAACGTGCGTGGCACAAAGCAGCTTTCTGCTCCTTGCTAAAAAGCCTCCAGGTAGATCCCCACTGAGACCGAACAACAACAACGGATTGCTGATGACATGTGGAACAACGGCCCTGCCGTATCAGCTCCCAGTCCCATTTTACACCTCAAATCAGACTTGAAGTTTTGAATCTGGATAAACCCGAGAGTTTGGTAAGGTACACTCACGCGAATACGATAACGAGCAAGAAGTTAGACTGCGGGACTTCTCCATTTTCTAGTACAATTTGCGGTCTCTGTAGGAGCTGAGGGTACAAGTTGCTCCCGGAGAGATTCCAATCGCGCTCCAGAAGAAAATTTTTCACCATGAGAACTGTGAGACATTGGAATGATCTCCCAAGGGAAGTGGTGGATTCTCCTACACTGGACAGTTTTAAGGCTCAGCTTGACAGGGTGCTGGACCAGCTCATTTAAACTGTATTTTTTTTTTACCCTGAAAGGTTGGATTAGATGATCCTTGAGGTCCCTTCCAACCTGGTATTCTATGATTCTAGTTCTGTCATAACTTACCGATTTACTTGACGTTGCCACTTAGAAAGTGCCTTACCCAACTCTGAGCAACTCATTCTGTTTAAGATACGCCACCACTAAATCTGGACTTTAAACCAGTGAAGTTATTGACCGTACCACACTTCAACTTTACCATTGGTAGACCCAAACCAGACACATCTGAAGGATTCCCCAGGAGAAAAGGGCACAGGAGGGAGGAAATGCTTCTCTGTCACCCAAGTATGCACTTGACGGAGAAGACTGGGTGCTCACAAGGAGCTCCCAGCGCCCCAGGCCCCACAGCAAACTCACCGGAGAGCCCCTACAATTTAGAGGGATGTTTCTCAAAGCTTCTCATGGAAGAGTTGGGGTTTAGCATAATTGTGGAGGCTTGCTACATGTTTCTCCCTATGCTTTTACTCCTTAGTGTGTTTACCCTTACAGAAATCTGACCCCATCCTTTACTTACTACCACCAACACCACCAGGTAACAGACGGTCAGCAGGAGATGGACAGAAGGCATCACAAACTCCCCATCGTGACACTTCTGAATTTTTCAGAACTTCATTCCTCCCCCACGGAAAAGGCAGTAAAAAGGAAAGGGAGACCAATATTTTCACCAAATCCCAAGGATCAAGGAGAAAGGACAAGTTCAGACTAAGTACCTCAAGAGTGATTATTCACAGAGAGATATCTCTCAAAGAAGGAAAGCAGATTAAAAGGCATCGATGTTCAAAATCCTGTAAAGGCACACGCACAGGCTACTGGAGAGATATGGTGCCTATGAGCACGGAGAAGAGTGAACACTCAGATGACACCCAACCGAGTGGTGCGGCTGAGGGAACAGATGTCATTCAGAGGGATCTGGATCAGCTTCAGAGATGGGCCTGTGTGAACCTCCTGNGTCCCCATTGCAGGGGAGGTTGTTGGGGGCTCTGAGCAACCTGCTCTGGTTGCAGATGGCCGTGCTCAATGCAGGGGGGTTCACCTAGATGACCTTTCAAGGTCTCTGTCAACTCAAACCAGTCTATAATTCTAGTCTATTACTCTAAGTTGAGGTCCTACTGCTTCCAAGGGTTATTGCTATCAACAGAGCAGTGTCCGCTGTTACTCTTAGAAAACCTTGTTACCTTCTTCTGCTCTGGTTATGGAGCACTACCCTGACCACAGGGAAAAACATTTAAACAGAAAACACAATAAAATTAAAAACTCATCAGACGGAGAGTGCTAACAGAACACGCCCTTGCTGGGAAAGCAAGAAGACGCTGCCACATTGCTATTAATGTCACAAATGACACCCCTACGTAACCTGCCTGCTCTGCTCAAACATTTGTGAAGTGGATAAAGTATTTCAAGTAGAGCACAGCAATGACAGTGACGCCCAGTTCATTCGACCAGGGCACAGAGGCATCAACAGCGGCACTGCAGCATGGCAGACAAACAATCTGATGAACGCTCTGCGTGCCACTGCCAAGTCACATCAGGGGACGCTCACAAGTCACTGCCTGAAAGCACAACTCGGATTCCACTTTAAAACAGAATCTGGAATTTTTGTTCTGCATCTGCTGTGCGTGAGTTTGAGCTAGTTTGCATTTTCAGCTTTCGGGGACAACAGGCAAGACGGAGATAAGGCAAGGGAAGGAAGCAGAGAGAGAGAGGCACAGCTAGTTTTAGGAATACAGTGAACAACTGTTGTTCAGCCCTGATACTTACAGCTGTGCTACAAGCACACTGCAAAGCTGGCAGATTGCAGCCTTGTCCACGTACGCATCCACAACTTCCTTTTAGCCACGCTGACAAATACAGCTTCGGGACGCTAACCATTTGGACACCACGATGGAGAAAGCCTGTGGTGCAGGAATACCCTCAGTGCTCTGTGTGCAGAGAACTTCGTAAGGGGTTAACTTTGCTCTGAGGGATTTTGTGCAGATAGAAATCATAGAGGTCTAAAGCCTAACAGGATTTTCAGAAAAAGGATTGGGCAACGCAAATACCCACAGTTACGTTAGAGATAATAGCTCTAGAGATAATAATGATATGTTTCAGGAGGCATAAACCTCCCCCCAGCTTCAGAATAGAAGACAGACATTAAACTGCTTATGATTACAGACAAAATTTCTGCATGGGCTTCTCATTTCACAACTGCCCAGCGCCCCAGATTCATGTCTTTTGCCTCAGAAGCTGTGAGTAACAGCCTCAGTCAGAAACTGCGTTGTACACTGACCTTGTACTGAAAGATGATACTGAAACAAATATAACTACTTGTACTTCTTGCGATAATCTCTGATTACACATGTATCTGAAGCCTTTCACCGGATTCCACACAAATGGATACCCTCGGAGATGCGAAGCTTGCTGTGCAGTCCAAGATACGCATGGCCAAGCACAGGAGAGTAGGATGGTAGGAACTGGGGTTTTGCTAACGCTTCTGCTGCATCATGTCCTGAAGAGCGCACTAAAAATAAACAATAAATTCCGAAACGCAATACTTTCCATGTAGTCACCTCCAAGGCTAGGAAGGAAGTGATGAGTCCAAGCCAACTGCAGCTCAGCATTACTGCAGGGGCTCAAAAATTGGCTGAGGACCAGCACAGTTTTCCCTTGGTGCAGCTACTGCTTCAAAATGAGGAGAGATCCCTTCTCCTGGAACTCCAGCATCCTAAAAATCTCCATTAAATGGCTGAAATTAAGATTTCATAACCTTTTCAGCGTCATAAAGGTGGTTCAGACAGTTAGCAAGGGAATTTTTCATACCTCTCCTCTGCTTGTTCTGGGGTTCTCTCTGAAGCGGGACCTGATCCAGCAGGTACTTTTGAAGACAGAGGAGCACCCTATCCCTAGGCACAAACAGAAGAGTTGAATATATATTAGAACGAACGTTATTTGCCAGAGAAGACAAGAGAATGAAAATTCACAGTTCAGAGCTGAGATATTATTGTACCATATGCTTTCCAACAGCCAAGCACAACAGGGCCCCCACAATCCCTGCCTTACTGCACCCTGTTGTATTTCCACCTGGAAAGACATATGGCAGCGCCTAAGCGAAAAAAATTCTTCCTTCTTCTTTTTTTGGATGTTCATGTAATTTCCCTGCTTTAAAGAGCATTTGATTACGAAACACAGGCCAAGGATTTAAAAAAAAAAAATAAAATAAAGTTTCTAGCTGTTCCCAATAATGATAAAAACACGTCCACTGACCTGTTGCCAAACAAAAACCCGAAAGAATGGCTTGGCTTCTATTTTGTCTCACACATCACTGACAAAAGTTGCCCACTCCGCAGAAACCTGATCCCTCACAGTTATGTCAGGTACACTAAAGGGTACGAATTTTGTTTTTCAGCTCTCAGGGAGAGCTGGGGGAGAGAGACATGACAAAAATCACCCTTCTGCTTGTAAAGCGAAAACCCACCGCTTTGTGAAGAGCTGACCACGAACAAATGTTCAGCGCCAGAGCAGATGCTTTTACCCCTGATCGCAGTCGGTTTTCATAATGCCTCTTTTCACGCTCATCATTATAGGAAATTTCTCATGACTGCTGCGAGGTGAGGGGCGAAATCATGTTAGAGGATGCGAGGAAGAATGAGAGGCTACAGAAAAAGCTCCTGTAGCTATCCTATCATCCCTCAGATAAGCAGAAATATTTAACAGTGGTGTTACTGTGGCGGTAATGCTTTTCACCTCCCCACAGCAGCTCTAAGGGAGTTATCTTGGTTCACTTCTGCTTGAAGAGGACTATATTGAGTCACCTTTGAAAAACAGAGGGGTATGAAGTAGATCATCACAAGCCGCATCATAAGTGTGGCATGAAAGGAAGAAGGTGAAACTCCGGATTTTCTTCATCAGCTTGGCTTAAAGTGATTGTTGTGGGGTGTTGTTCCACCCCATTTAGTGAGGGTAACCTTTCTCTAACCGTATCACACTGTACCTTAGCCCTCTGATACCCATTGCCCCAAAAGGGCACATCTGCCTTGGCAGGCTGCAGCGAGGGATAAGGTTTGAATGCCCCAGGCAGCTGATTCGGCAGCGTCAGCTCCTCCATCCCAGATTTGAAAGCGCTCACAGTGGTTTTAGCAATGAAGGAACCTGGCTGCCGGGTCTGGCTCAAGCTGGGAGCTTTCAATCTTCATCTGTTTGCTTCCTGAGTAATAAAGATCCAGAGATTCCTTGCAGACTTCAAAGCCTGCACACGCGGGGTCACCAAGGCTGCTCCTTCCCGATCGAGCTTCTTGAAATTGTGTTTACTTCCGCATCGGCTTTGCTCAGGCCAGCCTTATTGCATTGCCACTTGGCTTAGGCCATTCTCTTCAATCCATTACAAAACGCGTCCCGCTCCCAGATAAACAGATGTGACCTTTTCGGTGCAACTTGGCAGATGTTCTCAACGTAGCAAAGTTAACAGAAAGCTGAGCGGTAGCCCTTATTTAATTTACTGCAGAAAATCTGCCTGCTTTCTTCCCGAAGCGGAAAAAAACCACTTCATTCCTTATACTTACCCTTCCTTTTCATTCTGTTTCACAGTCAGAACTGAATGAACACAGCGGCTAAACCTTCTTGACTCTTTCAGAAAACACAACTATTTCTACATCCATATCACCGTATTGAACATTACGATATAAAATAATCACAATTATTACAAGTAAATGTAATAATAAATGATGATAAGGTAGGGAAGGATTATTAATTTCGTTCACAAGCAGGGACCTCGTGGTAAGTAGATTCTCTAATTTTTCAGCAGTGTCTTTCGTCCATTTCCCGAACCAAATCAGGTGCTTTATTTACGAGACCAACCCTCAACTGAACAAACTCGGTTCGGTTACGTCCTTGCCCATTTGGTGTATGACGGCAAGCATGTTTCACTAGCACTAACGATCACATAATCCAACGTCAAATTTGCACATACTGGTCTTTGCAAAACACTCGTTTTCACAGCTTGGGTTTTCAAAACCACTCATTTTTGGCCAAACTGTTTCAAACCAATCATAGAATCACTCAGGTTGGCAAAGACCTCTAAGATCATCAAGTCCAACCTTCTACCCAACACCTCCACGGCCACTAGACCACGCTCTGAAGCACCACATTTACTCGTTTTTTGAACACCTCCAGGGATGGTGACTCTACCCCCACCGTGGCCAGCCTGTTCCAACCTCACCACTCTTTCAGTAAAGGAAGTTTTCCTAATACCCAATCTGAACTTCCCCTGGAGCA
>WEIS01003701.1:0-19137 GCA_013389965.1 Todus mexicanus | reverse complement strand
CAGTGCAGGGGGGTTGAACTTTATGACCTCTCAAGGTCCCCTCCAACCCAAAACATTTAACAATTCTAAGCTATGCAACAGGGAGCGAGACGTTCCAGTGAGGATCTTTTGAGAGGGAATATAAACAAACATGCTCTCAGTAAAACGCTTGCTCCTACTTGCTGATTCCCCTCTACCTGACAATGTCAGTCATCAAAAATAGATTAAAATANCTTGCTGATTCCCCTCTACCTGACAATGTCAGTCATCAAAAATAGATTAAAATAAAGATTTAAAAACTGAAAAACAAATCTATGTGTGAATGACCCCAAAGAGAGAGTCAATCATGTGACTCCAGTTCAATACGTGAACCTCCACAGGTCTGCCTTAGTTAATTACTGCATTTGTCTTCTGCAACCAGCACGTCACCAGTGCTAAGACATTCCTGGGTTTTGTCATCCTCTTTTGGGCTCCCCAGGCAGGGGCAACGGCTGGGGCAGAAAGGAGAGCTCCCATTTTCAAAGGGAGAGGCATCTACCCATTGCAAAGCTCCAGAGACTGTGGACAGCCACAGTCAAGGAGAAAGAGCTGCAATCTGGAGGGAGTTCCCGCAGGACTGAACTCACACGCTGTAAAGCAGCAAGTGCTTAAGGCCAGACCCCATAAATCCACCAAATTAGATGCTGGTGACATTATAGACCCATTTTGTTAGTTTTTCCAGCTGAGCTGCAGACCACAGAAAATGATTTATACTCCAAGAGACGGTGGGGGAAGGGAGAGCAGGATGGAGAGAAAGGGGCAAAGGGGAGTATTTAAATTTCGAATTGATTTTTCTTTTCCCTTCAGGAAGGAGGAGAAAAAGAAAAAGCGGAATGTTCTTGGTGCTGTGAAGATTAAAAATACAAATTGGGGGTGAGGAGGAACCAGAAAGAAAGGGATAAAAATCTTCCTCCTAGGCTGCATCTGGAGGTGAGTGAGAGGAAGATGTGGTTCCAGGGTTAAGGATGTGCATGGCACGCCTGGCACCGAAGCTTGTAGGACTATTACACAGCAATGAAGCCTAGTGAAGACAGAGCAGAACACAACCTTGAGAATACAACCCAAATGCTTCTTTCTCATCTTAAAAAATGGTGTTTATGTGGCTGACATGGAGAACTAAGCTGGAAGGGAAACAAAGCACCTTGGCTTTACCTTAACTAGAAAATCCAAGTGTATGTGAGAGCAAGTCTTGTCTGAGAAAAAAACTTCACAAATCTGTCTGAACACTCTTGCCTCTGAGTATTCACCTGGGTTTTGGTGGATAACAAAGACTTATCCAAGCGTCATCCAAAGCTGAGACTAAACCGAGCCACTCCCTGCCCATGTTATCGGTCTTGTGGTCAGAGGTGGATGTCCTAGAGAGACAAGGGAGGCCATCGGTCCTTCAAGACCTGCACCACTCACTCCTGAAGCAGACACCTGCTCAGGGAGAGTGTTATGCAGCAGTGAGATCCACGGAGCTGTGAGGCAGAAGTGGTTGGGTCTTACACCGACTGCTGCTGCGTAGGTTATTTAAATAACGGACCCAAACCTGGCAGTTGTTTTCTCCATCAGATTTAAAAATTAAAGATGACCACAAATTTTCCCTTCCAACCAGTCTCTGAAAGAACTTCTGGGGGCTTTTTTTTCTTTTTTAGCAAAAAAACCCCTCTTAGAACTTTGCAGGAAAGGTCTTTTCCCGAGAACTAAAAAGTCAAACAAAAGAATGTTTAATCTTGAACTAAAGCAATTTCAGTTCTTATTTTTAATTAAAAATTAAAGCCATCTTTTGCTCTTGAATGGCTAAAAATGTATTTTCCTCAAAATACTCTCTCTAAGCACAATAGAAGCTTCTCACTGACCCTTTCTGCTCCCTCAACTCCTGTTTATGGATCTAGCCAGAAATCCCACACTACATTAGACATCAGGGATACCTAAACACAGTTCCTTACCCCAAAGCTGATATATTCAGTAGGACAACTCCATTACACACTTAAATATACCTCTGTTCTAGATAACTTACCTATAGAGATTTTGAGGGAGGTGAGTTAAACCCTGCCCTGTATGAATCTCAGTTCTCGACCGTGAGGATTGCTGCTGACTGTAATCGTTTTAATTTACTGTCAAGTGCTTTCCCCAAGCTTCAGGGCATAGCCTGGGCAAGCTGCCCCAGCATTGGCATCTTCTAATGGATTTCCTTAGGATGAAGAGATCGTGGCTCTATCAGGTCTGGCTGGGAAGGAGTTAATGTTCCTCATAGTGCTGTGTTTTGCATTTACAGCTAGGAAGGTATTTTGGCCACAGATGAGTAGACCACAGCTGTTTCCAGAGCTACCTGTTAAATTCTTCCCCCACCAAACTATCCTCCCTGTCATTGTATTTTCATTACTTTCAAACTCTAAACTTATTTGTTAGCTTTGCTTTTATATAAAGGATTCTTGCCCACCCTCCAATCTCTCTTCTTCATCCACCTGCTGCTGAGGGCATTTCTCTGACCACATGTAGATTCCTACAATGTAGATGCTGCCATCTGGACCACATTCCTAAATGGAATAAGATTGATATTTGCGGGGGGTATTTCATCTCCTTCATAAGCAGGTATCTAAAAAAAACAGGTCTAATTAATGAATTGAAACCTAGAGGTGATAATTATTTCCACTGACTATAAAGGGAACCAGGAGTAACCAGCTTAGATGGAGACCTTGGCACAATAGATATCTAAAATGTGATGAGATTCGTCTTGCTCGTTGAATTTTCTTTCTTATAATCTGAAATGTGCCCTGTTGACTTGGTGATTTCTCTCAGTCTAGTACTTTAGCCATTCAAATCAATACATGTAAATAAAACGTTACTTTTCAAATGGGCAGTGAAAAGGAATCTTAACTTCTCATTTCACAAGGAAAACAGAAATATGAGACAAGCGACTTTTTTTCCCCATGAGAAAGTTTGTGGAAGGGAGAGGAGATGTTTTATATATTTAGATGGTTTAGATGTTTAGATGTTTTAGAATTAGTTCAGGCTAAGTTAGAAATATAATTGGAAAAGCAAGTTCAAGCTGAAATGTCAACCCCTTAGTCCAAAGATGCACACAGGAATGAATATTCATGGGGAAAAGCCATCTCTCTTTCACCCTAAGCTGGAGATAAGAACTGCCAGAAATCTTCTCTAAGAAAGAAAACCGTGACATTCTGGGGAGTTGCAGCATTTTTTGACCCAGGCAAGTTCCATATGAGTGAACAAAACCTTCTCCTGGTTATTGCAGTGGTGTTGCTCCAATTATTACTGTTTAGTCTGGAATTTCTGTTTATGATGGAGCTTTGATGAAGATTTGAGAGGGGGTTAACCTCATCTAATTTTAAATTCAGGTGCCTATAGATAAGCTACTTCATGGGGCTTCCCTTAATAACTTAAAAAGACACAAGTAACAAGCATCTCTCCTCTCAATCAGTTCCTAAGTCTATTTTAGGGTGGGATGGGCCACATCCATAGATTCTAGTTCATTCTGGAGTTCTATCACCATGGAAAATCACACAACTGCCACTTTTGCTGACACAATTCTGATAACCATATTAAGAACAATTCTTTCACCGAAAAAAGTTGTCAAGCATTGGAACAGGCTGCCCAGGGAGGTTGAGTCACCCTCCCTGGAGCTGTTTAAAAGCCGTATGGCTATGGTGTTTGAACATTTAGCTTTGTAGTGGACTTATTAGAGTAGGGTAAATGGTTGGATTTCACCATCTTAAAGGTCTTTTCCAACCTAAAATGATTCTATGACATAAAGCTTTCAAAAAACAAGATATTGTCCTAACAGCAACGTGCTTATATAACATGGCAGAAAATAGCTGACGGAAGACCCAAAATGTTTTCTTTCCTTGACTGTCATTTTGACATGTGGAGGAAAGAGAATGGCATTAAAAGGAAAGGATAACGTTTCCCCTCTATTTTTTGTAAATATCCTAATGGAATATTTTGACCTGATTGGAAAGATTGTGACAAGCTCATGTTATGATGGGAGTGTCGAGTTGCCCAGAAATGCCAACCCATACAAAGACATGGGCAGGATCCTGCACTTGAAAAGGCTTTGGGTACAAATAAGGGCTGTGTTCTGCAAGTAGTCCAGAGTCAACGGGAGATTTGGAGATCAAGGAGAAAGCATTAGCCTTTATGTGGTGAAATATTTAGTACCAGTGTTTAAGGACTAAAATATCTTTTCCAATATGGCTCTGAACTATTATTTCCCCAGTAATTTATAGCTCAACTCACCATGCAGCAAAAACATTTCTTCTTGCTCTGACCANCTCCTCCCCAGCCTCCTGCTCTAGCCCCTTGCCCAGCTCCGTTGCCCTTCTCTGGCCATGCTCCAGCCCCTCCAGGTCCTGCTGGGAGTGAGGGACCCAAAGCTGAGCCCAGGATTCCAGGGGCGGCCTCCCCAGTGCCCAGTACAGGTGGATGATCCTTGTCCTGCTCCTGCTGCTCCCCCTGGGGCTGACACAAGCCAGGATGCTCATGGACTTCTTGGCCACACACACTGCCTCACATTCAGCAGAATCTACTCTGTGGGACTTGTGACAACCCACAGTGAAAGCTTAGCCCATAGAAGTACTTAAAAAACACATG
The DNA here is from genome assembly GCA_013389965.1 of Todus mexicanus. Classification (NCBI taxonomy): domain Eukaryota; kingdom Metazoa; phylum Chordata; class Aves; order Coraciiformes; family Todidae; genus Todus; species Todus mexicanus. The sequence goes on along the minus strand of WEIS01003701.1, from coordinate 14,523 downwards.
AACGGGACAAGGTAAAGGTGTTAACCTGAGACTGCAGGTGGAAGGGCTTTCTGTTTTTACAGCTGGAGCACCAGGGTGCTGTGACTTTTCCCTGGCTTCAGTGAATAATTCAGATTTAGTAATTCCACAATTGTTGTGTGGGGAGCATGGCTTCATCAGATGTTTGTAAGACCCATCTTTGACGTCAGAGTAAGACTCTTCCAGATCTAGGCCAGAACACGAAAGGAGAGCAAAGGATTTTCTCCGTGGGTGCGACTTGAGAGTGGATTTTACTGAAAGTGTGAAGTCTGGGCATTTTTCTGAGTATGTCGTTCCCAGCTCATTCCCCAGCTCGCTCCAAGGCAGGACTAATTCCCACATCCAGGGAACATTAGGTCAATTGTTTGTCCAAACACCCAGGTGAGCTGATGCTTGCAATGAGCTCGCTTTCACCTGAGGCTGCAGCTGGGCTCCAGGCAGGTTCTTTTTATCCTTAGTTTTCCCCACCCAGGCATTGTTCCCTGGAGTGTTTTCCTTTGGAAGAGTTGGGCAACCCACCACAAATCCTTGGGAAAGACTGACCTCTTCTGGGAAGCCAAAATGCAGCTGCTCAGGGAACCTGAAACCAGCCATTGTGCCCTGGAATTTCCCCCAGGCATTTTGGGCAGCAAACTCTTGGCTTTGGCTGCTAGACAATTTCAATGACTTTTCTAGAGATGCTTTCTTAAAGATGCTTTCTGCTCGCCGGCCCTTTAAGTCTCAAAGGATTGTAGGCTTACACTGGCTAATTTTATATTCTCCTTCACATCTCTCTCCCTTATTTTTAAGTTCAGTGAGTTTTTCTCAACTCATTCAACTCTTTGTCACCCACCAGCTTCTCCTTTCTGCTTCTTCTCTAATATTTCAGCTCTTTCCCTGGTGTTCAGTGTTAGTCACAATCCCAAAGTCATTAGTGTTTCCATGAAAATGATCGATCCCTTTAGCACGTTGACACTTCATTGTGGCCAGCAGGTCAAGGAGGTTCTCCTCCCCCTCTACTCTGCCCTATTGAGGCCACCTCTGGAGTGTTGGGGCCAGTTCTGCCCTCCCCAGTTCAAGGGCGACAAGGAACTACTGGACACAATCCTGCAGAAGCTATGAAGACACTGAGGGGCCTGGAGCATCTGTGTGGGCAGGCAAGGCTGAGAGCCCTGGGGCTGTGGAGCTGGAGAAGAGCAGCCTGAGAGGGGAGCTGAGCAATGCTGAGCAAGAGCTCAAGGGCCCGCGGGGGGCAAGAGGCTGGGGCCAGACTCTGCTCAGGGGTGCCCAGCGCCAGGCCAAGGGGCAACGGGCACCAACTGGAAGGCAGGAGGTTGCAGCTGAGCAGGAGGAGCAACTTGTTTGGGGGGAGGGTGTTGGAGCCTGGCCCAGGCTGCCCAGAGAGGTTGTGGAGTCTCCTTGTGTGCAGAGATTCCAAGCGCGCCTGGACACTGAGATGCTGGGCCCCCTGCTAGGGGGGACCCTGCTGGAGCAGGGGGGTTGGATGAGATGATCTTGAGAGTTCCATTTCAGCCATGCTGGGATTCTGTGATTCCATGATTCAAGGTGAACAGGAGGATACTGAACCGCTCTGTCTATTCTGTATGATCCGTGCCCTCCAGGAGCTCAGTGGGTTCCAGTAGAGTTTGACAAAGACCCTCAGAGGTTGCAGGCAATGGGATAAGTGATCAGCAATCTTTGCCCGCATGAAGAACAAACATCCAAGCAAAGCAAGTCTTTCCAGGCCAGGGTTATTGATATTAAAACCACAGAACTTAATTAAAAATGAAAGTAATTAAAGCCAGATGCAAGAAAGCTCTTTTCTTTCCTTTTTTTTCCCTCCGCATTCTATGTTGTAGACTCTTAGCATGACTCACGGGGAGAGAGCGGTAAGTCAAGGTGACTGGGAACATTCAAGGAGTAATTATCTGGGATCATTAGCGGGGCTGGTGGGCAGCAGCTATAAACTGGGAACAGGTCCTGATGAGGTGCACAGCCTTTAACTTCTCTGGTATATAATGAGAGCTGTAAATCTCCCCCTTACAGGCAGCAGTGATGCGGCTGTATCCAAGCAGCAGCCTTGCTTTGATCTCTTCATGACATCAAGAGAAGAGGAGAGGGACCAGGAAGGCCAATGGTGTCCTGGGGTGTATTAGAAGGCGTTGCTCAGTAGGTCGAGAGAGGTTCTCCTCCCCCTCTACTCTGCCCTGCTGAGACCACACCTGGAGGGTTGTGTCCAGTGCTGGGCCCCTCAGTTCCAGAAGGACCCAGAACTGCTGGAGAGAGTCCAGCGCAGAGCCCCAGAGATGCTGAAGGGAGGGGAACACCTCCCTGCTGGGGAAAGGCTGAGGGAGCTGGGGCTCTGGAGCTGGGAGAAAAGGAGACTGAGGGGGGACCTCATTAATGGTTAGAAATACAAAAAGGGCGAGTGCCAGGAGGATGGAGCCAGACTCTTCTCAATGGCACCCAATGATAGGACAAGGGGTAACAGGTGTGAGCTGGAACACAGGAGGTTCTACCTGAATATTAGGAAGAACTTCTCTGTAGTGAGCATGCCAGAGCCTGGCCCAGGCTGCTCAGGGAGGTTGTGGAGTCTCCTTCTCTGGAGGCATTTAAAACTCACCTGGACAAATTCCTGTGTAACTTGGTCTAGGTGATCCTGCTCCGGCAATGGGAGGATTGGACTAGATGAGCTTCCGAGGTCCCTTCCAATCCTCAACGATCTGTGAATCTGTGACCCTTGCTCCAGGACCTGAGTGATCTGAACCTCTTGAAATGAGTGAATTTGAAAATATGCGGTGGTGTGAAGACTGAAAAGTCAAATTCCTGTCCAAATGGCTTCGGTACGAACCTTGAAGAGCTGCACCAGTTCTCAGGGATTTACGCCTCTCAGATCAGAGCCTGAAGTTCTGTACCTAAAATGCTTTATCTTGTCCACAGCTGTTTGCTTTCCTTTCTGTAGATGTCTGAGTTTTTCAGAGAGGAGTTAGAGTACGCATACGGTACCATGATACTGAGGTAACATAGAGCAATATGTGTCTTCTCTATATCTGTGTGTCCCTCACTGCAAATTGGGGCTGCTTATATTCTCCAGAAGGTCGTGGATTGTGGAAATTAATTAGGACTCAACACTTGGAGGTATCTAAAAGCTGTGGAGATGTGGTGCTGAGGGACATAGTTTAGTAGTGTCCTGGCAGTACTGGGTTAATGGTTGGACTCAATGATCTTAAAAGTCACTTCCAACCAAAATGATTCTACAGTTCTATGATTTTATCTATCCATTAAATTAATATTTACCTAATAGGAAATTAAATAAGGGAAGGAAATTTAGGTGGTATGAAGCAGCTAGGAGGCTACAGATACTCTGAGTCAGGAATTTTTTCAGACACTTCATGGTCTTCCACCCCCAGCTATCATGGCTGAAATATATTATCCTCCTTGAAAACGCAGTCAGGTGCTTGTCCAATCATTTCCTAGCTCATTAATTGGGTTAATTGATGTAGATATTCTGGGCTTACTCATCAGGAGCAGCTACAGATGTCCTAACACGACCACTGCCATCCAGAGGGTTGGAGGCAGGACTTTCCACTTGTCTCCAGCAACCAGGAATTTTAACAGCTATAAATTGAGAATCTGAAACCTCCTGGCACTTCCCGGCTCTCCTGGATGACTATCCCTGAACTTGCCTGGTGTAACACTTTCTGCTTCTGGCAGCAAGAGCACTTATGCGCTGAGAAGAGCTTGCCTACAAATCATTGGCTTCAAATGGACCACATCTCTGCAAGGAATTTCCACAGCTTTTCTGGGCACCGATCACGAGGTTATTAGCCATCTGCAAATCCAGGCTGATTATGAGCTCACCACCTCGCTGGGCTATCTCGTATTGCACCCGTCTCATTTTCAGCCTCAGTTTTTCCCACTTCTGGAGCTCCGCGTGTTCCCCAGGGACTATCTCCCTCGGCGATAAATCAGGAGGTTCACTTTGGTGTCTTCCTGTTCCAAAGTTTGCCAGGGTTAAGCCAATATCAATCCTTACCTCTCCTTTCACATCTCTGTTAAATAATTGCATAGCCTGTGTTCCCTCAACAGCAACTCCTACGCTCAAGCCCAAAGAAGAAGTTGCAGTTAACCCTTGTTCCTCCAAATGTCTGGATGCAACTTTTCCATCTAACTTTTTCCGGTTAACCTATACACCCCTTTCCCAAACCGGGTGAACGATTTTGTGTAAACACACCAAACACAGATGGTCCATCTCGACAAGCTTTACATTTTTTCAAGGGATTACAAGAAGTCTTCTTGGAGGCCAGTTTTCTGACTATTCCAAGGCATTAACAGAAACGCCTTTGTTAAGTTTTTATTATTTTCAAGCTCCCTCAGTTTGCAGGATAAATGCGTAATTTTTTTTTTTCCTTATTTCTTCCTAGCTGGCTCACGTTGGAATTGTTTTTCTCTCTGCAACGCTTGAGGCTCTTTGTCCTGTAGTTTTAAGTCCTCTTTATATAAAAATCTTGGATGCTTTCACATTCCGTGAGCCGCACCATTATTCCCTCCTTGAAGAACAAGCCACAGTTTCCCCTTTTGGACACTAGAACCCACTGCCAGTGCCAACATTGGCATCCTTCATGTTGAGAAATTAGTCAATGTTTGGGATTTTGAGTAATGAGCCTCAGGTATTGTAAGGGTGAGATCCTGAATTTACAGCGGAATCTGCAGCTAAGATTCTGTTTCCCAGAATGTGGCAGTGAAAGGTTCTTCCGCGCAGTTCAAAATCTCTGTCTAGACAGCAAAAGTGTTCTCCCATTTATTTTTTTCTTTCTCATGTTCCTATGAACATCACGAGGTTTATCTCTGTCTCCGTGGCATTCCTGAATACGCACCTGCATTTGCAAGTAGACCCAAACAAGTTCTGCCACTGCTGTAGCTGAACTTCTACAAAATTTACCCTTCTAACAAGTAGGGTCTGATAATTCCATACTTTCTCCTGTAGAGAAATTCAGTGGATAGTCTTCTGCATTTATCCCCAAATATGGTATTCTTCCTTAATAATATTTTAACGCTATGACAGTAACAGGCAGAGTTTAGCTGTTACACCAAATGTCTGAGCCTGACAGCTCCGTACCGCTGAAAAACGGAGCCTCTGCTCTCTCCCGTCTCTTCTATTCCTTCCTTACCACAATGAAAAGAAACACCCTGTGCTGTGCTGCTGCAAAGTTGTGACTGCGATTTTCCATGCTCTGCAGTTACATTGACCTCTCTCAAGTTTAGAAGTCATAAGATTGTCCTTAAAACCATTAGAATCATAGAATCAGTTTGGTTAGAAGAGACCTTGAAGATCGAGTCAAATTGTTAATCCAGCACTGCCAGGGCACGACTGCCCCGTGTCCCTCAGCACCACATCTCCACGGCTTGGAACCCCCTCCAGGGATCAGGGGGACTCCAGCCCTGCCCTGGGCAGCCTGGGACACGCCTGGGGACCCCTTCACAGTGGCCAAGAAATTGTTCCTCAGCTCCAACCTAAACCTTCCCTGGGGCAACTTGAGGCTGGTTCTTCTTGTCTTGGTGTTTCTTGCTTGGGAGAAGAGACTGATCCCCCCCCCCGGCTCCAACCTCCTGGACTTGAGGGAGTTGTGGAGAGCCAGAAGGTCTCCCCTGAGCCTCCTTTGCTCCAGGCTCAACACCCCCAGGTCCCTCAGCCGCTCCTTCCCAGACTTGTGCTCTAGACCCTTCACTATTAGCATTTTCATCAACAAAAAGTCAAGGACTTGGAGTTTGATGGCAGTCTTTTTGAGACTTTCTTGGCAATTAAAAAAGATAGGAATATGCTTCTGGCTCCCAAGGAAACCTGAGGTTTGCTCCAAATCACCAGATTTCAAGAGCTGGGATTTTCTCAGACAAGAAAAAGAATGAAAAGGCGCATGAAGTACTTCAGAACTTCATTTTAGGGGCAAGCAGTTGTGTTTATTGCATGCTTGCTTTGTTGTCTCTGATCTGTTTTGAATCCTGAGTGTTTGAAGTACTTAAACACTTGCTTATCTTGGAACATGTGGTACCACTGACTTCCATGGGAGTGCTGATGCGCTCACAAAGTTACGCACGTGCTTCGAAATGCTTTGTTGGAACAAAGATAAAGGGAAATATGGAGTATAAATTCTGCTGTCTGAAAAAGACAGGACCATCCGCTCCGTGCCACCCACATGTCCGTTGAAATCAAAACTTCTATTAGCATTTTCCACTATTTATTCTTTTTTTTCCTCTGCCAAATTTGAAGAACATTTTCCTTCTGCTTTTGTCCCGTTTTTGCTTATTTTTTATTTGCTTATCGAATTATTTTCATTTTTGACGGGATTCAGCTTTGCAGCATTTTAATAGATTGACTCCTGACTTCAGGAACATCCTTCCCACCTTTTGTTCTGAAGCAGCTGAGGTAAAAAGTCTCCCAGAAACAATAGTCTCCTTTCAACTGGCTGCAGAAGGATTTGGATTAGGCCCAATCTCCGATGACAATCCTGTTTCCACTAGCTGGTGAAGCTGCTAAATCAGAATTACTGGACACAGCCACCCTGACTTTCACAGAATCCTAGAACGGTTTGGGTTGGAAGGGATCTTTAAAGGTCATCTAGTCCAACTTGGCAGTTGAGGATCTGAGGAGCTTGCTCATTTTTCAGTCCAACTTGTGGACGGATTGACTTGGGATGCCTGTTGAATGTGCAAAGCAGGAATTCCACACTAAGCCAAGATTATTATATTGTCATTCCCTTAGACAATTGCTTGCTGGGCCTGCAGATTTTTTTTTTTCTCTTTTAACCGCAAGCAATCAAAGGGTCTTTTGATCAATGATCTATTGTTGATTAGAAATTTAACACCACTGTTTCCTGCTTGGCCAAAGGGCTGCTTTCTTCTATTCTGACAAATAACAAGGCCTGGGCAGCTGTTTCAGGTGTGGTTACACATACACCCGGTGAACTCCACTCCTGGTGACAAAGAACCTCCAGCATTTTCCATGCTGTGTCCCACATCTTCCTACCTCTGCCCTACGTTGGGCAAAAGGTTAGAAAAACAGAGGTCTTACACCTTGTGCTATCTTTTTCAGACAAGAAGACTCTGATTTAGCATGTTCTGGCAGGATATCACTTCAAGAAGGAGATTGAGGTGCTGGAGCGGGTCCAGAGGAGAGCGACCAGACTCGTGGAGGGACTGGAGGGAAAATCTTATGAGGAGAGGCTGAGGGAGCTGGGGTTGTTCAGCCTGGAGAAGAGGAGGCTCAGGGGGGACCTCCTCACTCTCTACAACTCCCTGAAGGGAAGGTGTAGACAGGAGGGGGGTAGGCTCTTCTCTCAGGCAATTTGTGCCAGGACGAGAGGGCACAGCCTGAAGCTGCACCAGGGGAGGTTTAGGTTGGATATTTGGAAGCTCTTCCTCACAGAAAGGAGGATAAAACCCTGGTCTGGGCTGCCCAGGGAGTTGGTGGAGTCACCGTCCCTGAAGGTGTTTAGGGACAGACTGGATGTCACACTTAGTGGCAGGGTTTAGCTGAGTGGTGGTGGTAGGTCCTAGGCTGGACTCGATGATCACAGAATCACAGAATCACAGAATTAACAAGGTTGGAAAAGACCATAGAGATCATCAAGTCCAACCTGTAACCTACTACCTAGCCTATCACCAACCTATTACCCAATATTATCTCATAATCTAAATCTTGTCCCTGAGTACATCATCCAACCTCTTCTTGAACACCTCAGAGGTCTTTTCCAGCTTTAATTATTCTATGATAAAGAGACAGATAGTGTGGCCTCAGAAACTTAGGAAGATACACAACAAGAATGGAAATGAATTAATATTCTCAGGTATGGAGGAAATGTAATGCTGAAACAACCTTAAAAGTTGGAAGCAAACCTCTGCATAGCTAGAGATCTTCTCTGCAGCTACAAAGCTGGAGAAGAAAATGAGTTACAGGTGATGAGCAGATTAAAGTCTCCACTGCCTGGCTGCACCCAAGGCTATATGAGATGAAATCTCAAATATTAGCAATTTGGGGCATAATCAGGCTTTTTCTTCTTCACCAAGGACTCACTGATCTAGTTGTGGGGAAGCTTGAGGAAAGAACAGTTGTGTTTCTCATACTCACCAAATGAAACTTGATGGATCTGATGAAGAGCCTGATCTTTTCCATCGTCAGCCACAAAGCTTGGATGATTGCACCAATTTTAGTAAATTGATTGAGCCAAGGAATGTCTTCAGGCGCTCAACTCCAACTAAGTGTCAGTAAACTGTTAGAACAACACATGTCATAGTTTTAGCCTTGGTCATCTATCACCTTCTCAAACCTTTCTTGGATACTCTTTGGGAATTTGTTGCAGGGACTGAACCCAAAGGCAGTTGGGATGTGACTACCCTCCTTTGGTGATAGAGGAGCTTAACAGATCTTTCTATGCCATCGCCTCAGGGCCAGAGACCAGACTTTGGAGCTTGGTTGTGATTGTCATGGCAGAACTCCTGCTTTCAGGAGATTCAGGCTTGTGTTCAGCAAAGAAAACAATGGACCTGATCATAATATGATATCCATAAGTTGATTAAAGGGTGAGCCTTTCTGCTTGTTCTGTTAATCTGATTAAAGCAGGCTGCTGAAATTGGTGGGAATAGGCGCCAGTGCAGGTGTGACTGTGACGCAGACACATTGGAACAGGCCACTGGGTTGAAGAAAACATCTCCTTTCCTGTCGGCCCCAGAGCAGTACGTGTCTGCCAAGCAGCGCTGTTCATAAAGCTAAACAAGATCTGAAAACCTCCATAAACTAGGTTAAAATACGCTTTTGGGATAAAGGCAACGTGAAAGCCCAAAAGGAAGGAACGTGGCACTTGTGACGAATCATTAAAAACAATAGAACTATTCAGGATGAATTGTTGGGAGAAGATAGAGGACTATAAAATCATGAGGGGAAAGAGAAAAAGTGAAAACAGATTGACTGTTACTGGTTTCCTCCATGCAAGAACCAGAACCAGAGAGGGTCAAATTAAACCAGTTTGTGGCATGGCCAGTATTTGAACCAGCTTGGACACTCCATGTCACAAGAACCAGGGGATGTCTGTAGCCAGCATGATTGCAAAAGCAGATTTATCTACAGCTCTTAAGCAAATATCTTACCTCTGGAAATTAATTATTGGATGCCAAGGAATTAATTGGGAGAGGAGTAACACCTACTTGCCCTGTTATTCCATCCCTCCTGCTAGGAATCAGCTGAGGAGGGTCTCTGAGCTGACCCAGTGTGATCAGACATGGATTTGGGGAGATAAACCTATTCCTGATGTGGTAAATGAAATTCCAGTCACTGTCTCTGCCTCAATCTTCTTTCCACCCCACCAAACTTGAACCTTCTCACTCAGCCGTGATCCCTCATTCCTCAACTTCAGCATCTCTCCAGTTAAGTGCCTCCAGATGCCAGAAGCAGCTGAAGGGTGTAATCTTTAATTTTGCCCACTACCTGCATGTGGGTCCTGGGGAAGGAGAAAGCCCTTGGAGCTACATCTGCTGCCAATAAATCATTTAGCAGGGTTCTTCTCAAGAGGAACTCTTCCTATTGCAGCTCAGCATGGCACTTTCACCAAGCTCCTGTCCTCATCACATAGCACCATGAGAACCTGTCCTTGGTAAGTACCCCAGAGCACCACAAGTATTACTCTAGAAATGTGTCCTGGCATGATGCTATCTCTGAGGACATCTGGTGATGAACTAAAGGTAAAGCAAAGAAGGTGTCCAGAGTCTTCTGAGCTTCTGTCTTGAGCTGGTTTCCCCAAGAAAGCTGCTTGGTTCGCATTCACTCAAGGTCCCCTCCATCTGCTGAAGGGTAAAGTGCATCTTATCTGCTGAAGAGGACGGGACACCTCAGCAGGGTGTGCGGTCTGTGAACAGCAGAATTGGGACCTTCCATGTTTGCTGTTGTCCAAGTCTAGATGAAGTTCATCTTGGCAGCCTTAAGGGGAAAGGTTCTTTACTCCATTAGCTCTCTATTGAGCCTTCCAGCCTTCCACGCAAGGCTGTTTTATGTGGAAAACGTGACCACTCGTGGCAAACAATATTTACGATCTAGCTTTTTGTTGTTGTTGTTGTTCCGGCTGATGTGGAACTCGTTGGTTTTACAGCGCAGGTATAATCAAGTCTGTTAAAAGGGTAAATATAGCAATTCCCTTTCAGAATTTCTTCCTTTTCTTTTTTTTTTTTTAATTGATTCTTTTTCGGAGGTAAAACTTTTAATGCGATGGCAAAATATCAGGAGTAATTAGATTAAGTGGGGGCGGGGGAAATACTTGATTTTCCTTTTTGATTATTATTTTTTGGAGGGCTATAAACCAGAAGTGAAACAAAACTTGCTTTATACTTGCAGACAAGTGTGCGTGTGTGTCTTTATGTATTTCTCTAATACTTGCCAGTTTTGCTCTTTTTTTTTTCCTCCTTCTTCTTTCAAAGCACTGCGAGCAATAACACTGTGGATGATAGAACCCTTTCTGTTTATTCTTGTTTTCTTTCCAATAATGAATAAGCTCGAAGGGCATTATTTTAACTAGGCCCTTGTAATCCTTTAACGGGGCTTGTTGAAAATAAGACCCAGCACTGCCAGACACCATGCAGCAAAAAGCTGCTTAGTGCCAAACTCCTTGGCACTGGAGAAGCTGGGAATTGGCTGCTTTTTCCTCCTGTTCTGTGTTTGAATCTGCACCTTCCTGGGTCCCAAAGAGGGTCGGAGTCCGGGCTACACCTGAGACGTGGTTTCATGTCCTCCAAGAGTGACCAGGGTGATACTATGTGTGTGTGTCTCTCTCTTGGTTTAATGTGCTTCCTCCAGGATGGGCTGAACCTTAAGAGGTTGGAAGGTCTCAGTGCTGCAGGGGTGGTACTACTCCTCCTCTACTCCACTCTAGTGAGACCCCACCTGGAGCTCTGCATCTAGTTCTGGAGCCCCTATTGTAAGAAAGATCTGGACGTGCTGTAACACATCCAAAGAAGGGCCACGAGGATGATCCAAGGGCTGGAGAAGCTCTCCTATGAAGACAGACTGAGAGAGTTGGGGTTATTCAGGCTGGAGAAGAGAAGGCTCCGAGGAGACCTTAGTGTGGCCTCTCAGTGTCTTAAGGGGGCCTGCAAGAAAGCCAAGGAGGGATTTTTTAGGGTGTCGGGTAGTGGATGTATCAAAACTAGAGCTGTGTAGATTCAGATTAGATGTTAGGAAGAAGTTCTTCACCATAAGGGCGTTGACACACTGGCACAGGTTGCCCAGGGAGGTGGTAGAAGTCCCATCCCTGGAAGCCTTTAAGGCCAGGCTGGATGGAGCTCTGAACAACCTGATCTAGCATGAGGTGTCGCTAAAGTCAAAACTTGTCCTTGCCTTGCCACTGCCCTGGTCATGGCCCTGGGTACTGCCTCGGCTGGGGAGCTGAGACCTCCTACTGGATCTCTAAAACTGAGAGCCGGATGAAGTCCTCAATTAATCACATCACTCAAATATAATGAGGACTATTGAAAAAGCTTTTGCAAACTTGAGATAAGCTCCCCTCGTTGCTTCCTTTTTGCCTCTGGTTTCATCAGGGCACTTGCATTTTCCATTCACGGTTGAAGAGCCTAGTGGGAAAAATGACAAACTGGAGAAGCTACCTGTGTGCACCTAGGAAAAACAAACAGGGCTTGGAGAGAAGAGAAAGTGGGAGAACAGAGAGATAAGCAAAGGAACCAAACATTCCTCCCTCCTCTTTTCTTCCTCTACATTTCCTCCCTGGAGGTCACAACACACTGGTCTCCAGTTGGCACTACAAGTGCAGGATAGTCAGCATCAGCTTCGCAATGAACCTCTGTTATTCATGTCATGAAAGGGAGGTTTTCCTCCTCTTCTAAAGACACCCGTCCTGAGCGCTTCAACCCATGTCTTTTTATTCGATGCTGAAGCTGAAGAGTCTCAGGTGTGTAGATTTCCTGGGTGGAAGATGCTACGGGAATTTTGAGCATCAAGAACAGATCGGTCCCTGATCCGGTTGACAAATACCAAGCCACAGAAAACAAATGAGTTAGAAGCCAGCCCTGGGCGTCACTGCTGAGCTGAAGAACAAAGATGAAAAGGGGTGAATGGGAACCTCTGTGAAGAGATGAGCATCTGCTACAACAGGTTACAAAGCTCCTAGTAGTCATGGCTTAGATGGCTGGGCTTGAAGGTCCCAGCAGCAACTGGCACTACAGCAGCTCTACACTGGATGTGTAGAGCCATTGGAGATGCCCTCAGATACCCAGCTGGCCTCCAGCTCCCTCTTCAGAAGAACACAGGGATGTGCTCCCTCATCTTCTATACCCCACCAAGGAATCTGATTAAATCAGTCTCTGAGGCAAAGGTGGACCAAGAGGTGCCTGAAGTGGTGCTTCAACCCAATCTTAATTCTCTGTGCAAGGCTGATCGTCCCTCTTACTATAATCTGGACTTCAGAAGGTCTCAGTGGTGGCTAAGAATTGGCAGGGTGATGACCAGGGTACTTCTACACCTCCAGAAATGTTCCATCTGGTTGATTCCGAGCCAGAGTGACGAGGCGGATTGGCTTCTTCCATCATCCAAATCTGCTCTCCCATCTCTGCTTGAAAATCATGACCTTTGGGACCAGAAAGAGCAATGACAGCAAAATTGGCAAGTCCAGCTGTCTACAGAAGGGAGTGAACTTGGCGTCCTCACGCGTCTAGAAGCGGAGCCGTTTACAGAGGGGGAGGAGACAGGAGAGCTGCCATGGATGAGGTCTCAAGCCATGTCACCATCAAGTGCTGCAGAGTAATGAGGGTCCTTCCAGTGAAGGTGAAAGAAATAAGACAGCGTTTGCTGCTTCACTTCAGACCAAAATATTTTCCCTGAGGAGAAAGCCGAAAGTCACAGGAGGGAACCTAAAACACCTTCAGACTTCTGTCCAAGTGCGATTTACTCCAGTTATTAAATATAGACTAGAATAAATCTGTTAGAATCAGGCAAGAATAAAAGGAAAGATGGACTTAGGATTCAAACGCTGGAGCAGGAATGTGGTGATTAGGAAATTCTGCTTTGCTACGTTGCTGGGGGGTTTTTTTGCTGGATATTGGACGGCTCATATCTCTTACTATTAATCCTGCCACATTCCAGATCATGCAGACACACGCACACATATAAAACCCTTTTTTTCCTCCCTGTTTATAAAATGGGCTTACTGGTTCTACCTCCTCTATGTAGATTGCTTCTTCTGTGAGGCAAGGAACACCTTTGCAAGCCAAATATCCCCAGTTCTGTTGTGTGCTGGCTGACGAGATCACTAATTCTGCTGATTTTGTTCTAGTTCTCAGAAAATTCAAAAAAAAAAGAGGGGATTTTTCACAGACCAATAACTTTGCTGTGGTCTAAAGAAGTTCCTTCACATAACTGATAGTATATCCATATGGCTAAAGTTGCAGAAGACCTTGAAGAGCTCTAAGGACCACGGAAGAGCTGCTCAGCCAATGTGGGATAGATCAGCAGAGCTGTTTGAACACAGAAATCTACTTGAGGTGCCCTGGGATATTCTGCTGGATCTCCCATTGCCTCTAGACAGGAGCAGGACTCTGCCATACAGCTTGCCTGGCTATCTCACATACCCCGTGGAGCTTCAGGTGGCCCTGCACATCTAGATGTGGACAACTGGACCACACCTTGGACTCCACTCACCATGTTGAAGCTCAGTGTGGTCACTCACGCCAAATATCTAAGGCTGTTGTGACATCCTGGGCTATCTGAGAAGTTCACACAGGGTGGGCAAATGAGAAATGGGATCTATGGGAAACTGTGGTGACTTCCTGGAACAGCAGCTACAGCCCTGTACCTCCTGAAACGGTCCTGATGCATAAGAAGCTGAATTGAGCCCTGGGTGTCCAAGCCTAACCAGATGAAAGAGAGATCTCCAGCGTGAAGCCTCTCATAGTTGGGCGCTTTAAATATTTACTTTGGCTGTGAAAACCTCCTTTGCCTGATCTAAATTCCTCTTATTTCACTACCAAGGAACACATCTTATCTGCTGAGCGTGGGTTCTCCCTTCTACAAACTATCACACTTTGTGTCATGTTTAAATATCCACTGGGACAGAGAAAGAAAGTTCAACTCCTTCAAGAGCTGAAGAGTTCAAGCACGTCCTGGAGTAGATCCTCTACAGCGTGACCTTCTCCCTCTGGCAGACCCTCGACAGACATACAAGCTGACATCAGCACACGGTGCCGTGGCCTCTTTGCTGAGTGCCCCGGTGATTTCAGATATAGATAAAGCAGTTTGGGTTTTGGTTTTGCAAACATCGTGCAGTTTTCTTCCTATCTCCAGCCCCTCAGTCAAAACATTTCATTTTGGAAATGTTTGAATAATTCTTTTATTATTATTTATTTTTGTAAGGCTTGCTCATTTCTTTTTCTTTCACTTCTGATTTTTTTCACTTCCCACTACAAAGATCTGTTGGGTTTTGACCCAAGCTGATATCATGATATATTCTGAGTTGGGCCACACTTAGTGGCAGGGTT
>WEIS01003698.1:459-13966 GCA_013389965.1 Todus mexicanus | reverse complement strand
CGGAGCCCCCCGCACGGCGGAGCCCCCCGCACGGCGGAGCCGGAGCGCTGCGGGAGCCGGGAGAGCCGCGGCGCGGTCCGGCCGGAGAGTGTATCGGGTTCCCCCGCCGCCCACGGGGGTTTGCAGTGTCCAAAGCAGGGACGGCTCCGGCAAGGCTGGCGACGCCTTCCCTCCTCCGAGTGTGTCACGGCCCCGGGATCGGGTTTTTATAGGACAACTGCTGGCGGCTCATCCTTCGGGCTCTGAACTCTTCAGAGCCCTTTCTTGTGTTTTGTTCTGTAATCGCCTGCACAGGAGTCCCACCTGCTCAAATACAAAAGAGATGCTCTTGCTGCTTTTTTTCTTTCTTTCTTTTTTAATCAGTTATTTATTTGTCGGAATAAATGCAAAGCGCCGGTTTGAAGAATGAAAGAGGAAGGAAGCAGCGAGCCCAGCAGCCGCGCTCCCTTTGCAGCAGTCAGTGGCGGGGCGTCCCGTCGGGCTGCGCCCATGAAATATTCAGGAGGGCGGCGGGGCCGGGCCCCGCTGGAGGCTGGCGGCGATGCGGGGCGGGGCGGGGCGGGACGGCAGCCCCAGCCCAGCGGGCAGCGACTCTTCGGCACAGCCGCCGAGTTTGGAAACCTCCCCGGGAGGGGCGGCGGGCAGGGAGCTGGGAGCTGGCAGCGGAGCGGCTCGGGGGGCTGGGAAGGCGTGGGAGCGGAGCCTCGAGTAGCCCGATGAGGCTCTTGGCCGCGGGGATGCCTTCTCGGAAGGAAGGTGCAGACTTCGACACGGCGGTTTGCAGGTGTTTCTGCGTGTTTAAAAGGCTGGCGATAAAAGTCTTCAATGCGGGTAGCATCTGTATAGGGCTATTTCATGTGCTATTCCTGACACAAAGCTGGTTCGTGTGTTTATTGCGTTTATTTACACCAATGTATAATACATTCCGTATGAGGTATACGAAACGACCTTATTCTGTGTTTACACACAGTATTTAAGAGGTGAGGTCTTCCTCCTCCCTATCCTTTCGGTACTCGCTGGCTGTCCCCTTGCCCTGCTGCGGTCCCAGCCGGAGGCGCTGCCGCTGGGGCCGGCGGTGGCAGCAAGAGGGGAGGCTGGGCTGGCTCTCGGGGAGGTAACGCCGCTAAAGTAGGCAAAAGCAACCTGCTCGTCTCTGCTTCAGAAGCGCCAGGGACAACCAGATGGGTTCCTTAAGTATTGCTGAGCAGATTTTATTTTTGTATTTTATTTTTTTCTTAAAGAAATAAGGCATATGCAAAATTGCATCCAATGTGTATTTGCATGTGAGTATAAGGGAGCAATTTTGTTACCGTTTGCTTGGTATTGGTTTATTAGTTCTGCACTCCATAAATTTTGGGCGGATTACAATCAAATGAAACAAAAGGGCAAATTTTAAGATATTAATTCTCAAAGAGGTTCTCCTGTAAGTTCTGTGAACGTAGCTGGGCAGAGGAGAGTGCACTTACCTGCAATGAAGAAAAATATGCAGCATACATTTCAACCCTTAATACTGAGATATCAACACTGGACAGAGAGGTTGTGCTACTGTGTTGGGAACTGAATGCCTAGGAATCGAAAAATCTCTCTTTCAATCAAAATGCACATTCCTGTAGGATTCAGTGCTGTCCAATAAGGAGCACATCTCACTTAAAGCTTTTCATGGTAGACATATTTCTCTCTTCTGTGGATTCTCAGATACTCTGTTTAAGACAAGCCTGAAGCTTTGGTATAATTCGGTTAGAAAATCTGACAGTCATGAGATGCAATTCCCTAGGAAATGAGGCTTCGTGTGTGTCACTGCTTACAACGCTATTGGTCTTGTCTGTGCTTCACTTGCCCTTTGTGTAGCTGGCATGCTTAGACGCGCCTTTTTCTGGCTTGTGTCATGAACAGGTAATTTCTCTAATACAGAGCTGAAAAGCAGCTCCTTGAGGCTGCAGACAGTTAATGAATGCAGGAAGGAAATGATTTATAGCGTAGGCTGAATTACGTCTCGTGTACTTTTCTGGGACTAACTCTCAGCTGGGCTATCTCCTTTGCTTCTCCAGCATAAAGTACTAGGCAGTACTTAAATATGAATTTGCTCGTGGAAGCAACTCCGGTAAGGACGCAGAGACTCTCACTTCATATTGCTGCTGCCTTAGTGATGTCATCAATAAATTTCTCAGACAACTTCTTTGGAAGATGAGGCTCGTTGTTTTATCCCTTTACTTTGCCAACCATAATGCAGCATTTTTTTTTAAGACTCTCTTTGGCAATCATCTTTACTAAGTTGAAAATTTCAGTTTGCATAATATGAATTCTTTTGGAATTTTATCTTTGACAGCGTTGATAACAGCATCAGCTCGTGACTAAATATATTGTCTCACAAACCCAGGCTGAACGGAATGGGACCAGGCCTATCATTTCCAGCTGTTCACCCTGTCTGTTTGTTGCCTGGGTGTTACCACTCTCGTGGCAGGTGTAGCTGTGTCGCATATGAAGCAGGTAGTCTGTGTAGCTTGTAGTCTGTGTAGCTTGCAGGCTCCCACTATGCAGTTCAGAACCTGTGCTGATCTATATTGCTGTTCTGATCTGTGAACTGGCCTTTATGCATGACTCAGCTTCCTGCCACGGTAGCTACCACCTCTGCAAAAGCTGAACTGGACAGATGCCTCGGAGTGGTAATCTCCTCAGCTGTCCAGCCTCAATCCGTCTGTATTTGGGGCTCAACATCCTGAGATTCAGTGCCTTTGAATATGAAATGCTGGGAATGAAGTACAATGAGGCTGAAATGGAGAGGATAAAGAAATGATTACACAGAAACTAATTTATTGCTTTACCTGAGACTTTATCACTATGAAAGTACTCTGGGTTAACACAGATTGGAGATTAGTTGGTAGCTTTTCTTAAATTGAAAAGAATTATTTTGTTAATTCAACAAGAAGAAAAAGTATATCAAAGAATGTTATGTAAACTCAAATATAAATCTTAGAGAGGATATTGCTGTGTTCATTATAAAGCATAAATCAAAATTATCCTGTTTCATATTGAATAACAGAATTTGGAAATTTTTCATTTAGGAAAATGAAAGTGATATTTTAGAATCAGTGTCTATATTTGAGTCCCAGACTAGTTATGTGGAAGGCACTTGAACAGAGGTTCTCATCCTGTAAAAAAGATTGCAGAGCACTGCCTGAAGAGGTAATCCCCAAAATTTTGCACTGATTTTATTGTACTTGGAGCAGATCTTTAATGTCTATCGTGAAAGTTAGTGCAAGAAGTGTCCTTGTGCTAAACAGGAGTAAAGCCAGATCTGCAATTCCGCATGTGACTACCTTTAAACATGGCTGGTAGCTTGATCCAGAAAAACGTCAAATCAGTCAAGTTGCAGGGAATCTTTACTCATATGCATCCAGTATACATTTTTTCCCTTTTATCTGAATGTTGGTTTGGTATCATTCCAGCCTCATTTGCTCCAAGTTCAGTTATGTTTAAATGAAGCTACAAAACACATCCCTTGGTAAAACACAAGCGAACCCAAGTTATTCCTGGTGGCCTGATCCTGCTGTAATTCAAACCGAGTAGTGCTTTGCTTCTTAGGCAGCCCAGTGGGAAATGGTAAGTGTAAAGTGTACCCCTCAGTAGTCCTGATCGAAAGCCATGGAGATCAATGAAAAAGGCACCAAGTCGTTTGGCTGAAATCCAGCATGAATGAGGGTTTGCAGTTTACAAACAGAAGGTTACAGATTTTCTGAGACATGTAATTCTGAGCTTAGTTTTATGTAAAAATGAGCATCATAGATCAGCCCTACTAGTCCGAAGGGCTTGGTGAGTGAATGATACGCTATAGACAGTGTTGTGATACAGACTTTTAACTATGAGAAACACATTTATTCTGTCTGCAAACTAAATTTATGTGCTTGCTCATGCATGCTTTCATACTTTACTACATATTGTGGCGTATGCAAAAGTGCTCGGTAGTGGTTTAGTTTCAGTCTCACTGCAATCAGTAGAGAGACGCTCGATAATTTTGAAGTGAAGACGTACCTGTCATTAACACTTCTGGAAATCCTATACCTAGTATGTGACAGGGTCATAATAGTGTATGAGGGGTTTTTTTATATCTTTCAAGTAAAGTATTTTGCTCTGCGCTAAAATACAGCCACTGAGGTATGACCTTAGTACTCAAAATACCCATTAGTTCTCCTCAGATGTTTAGAGCCTGGCACCGCCAAGGGCTTCATGTTCATCCTTCCTATTGTCTTCTTTCCAAAACGGTAGCTATTTGTAGGAGTTGGGAAGGCAAAGTTTTATGATCAGGTCAAAAATCAAAGTTTAAGGGTCAGCAAATTGACCAGCATCTCCCCTTTCACGTAGATGTTAAAAGACTCCTGTGCAGAGTTACACCTTCTGATTGAATACTAACTTAAAACTGAATGTTTTTTTGGAGCTCCCTAGCAAGCTGGCCCACTTTTAGGAGCAGGCAAAGAAGACAGTTGCCTAGAGCGACAGACGAAAGGAGGCAATAAAATTCCATTTTAAGCAAGAAAGAGACCCTGTGACTCTGTGCCTGGTTTTGCCTGTTTAATGAGGACTTGGTGTGTTCCCCAGGTGTAATTCTCCCCAAGCTGCTGAGGTGCTGAGACTGAGCAAGCTCCTTTCCACAGGCACCACGGCCATGGTCCTGTTGCTTGAACATCTCATCTATTTGTTCATGTCCCTGTTTCAGTTTGCTGCTGCTGAAACCGAGGGGAGAAACTTGCTATGCTCCTTCTGTGCTTCTTTTTCTTTACAGTGCTGTATTGCTTTTGCTGGGGTGGTTGGATTGGCAGAAGAGCAGGGGCAGATGTGCTGAGACTAGAGAGCTCACAGAATTCATGCTTCACTAAAAAACCCCCTTTTATTATTATCCTTGCAAATTAGGAATGACAGGCTGCTGAGACTTACTGAGTTTATATTTGTGTCAAGAAGCTGATTGTGAAAAACGGGAGATGTCTTAGCAGATCTTGCACTACATGAACCTTTTACAGCGGTTTCAGGGCTCAGTTAACTCTACTTGATGTAGACTTCCATTTTTCACCCAGTTTTGAGTGCCAAAAATATTTGTTTGTTTGTTTCCTCCCCCTAGCCCTCTGTGCCACCCCAGTTGTGCTCTGACATCTCTAGGCTTTGGGGATGAATCTCTTCCATGCCGTGAATAACTTACCATATCAGGCTTTGCCAATCGATAGATTGGATGGTAGCCTTCAGACCCACTGACAACATGGTTACAAGCCGTAACAGAAGACCTGTCCAGAGCGAGTCTTTTTGCCCTGCTACTCTTCAGAGGATCTGCTTGGTGCGGCAGCGTTCTGTGACTTGACTGCAAGGTCTGAGAGATGACATATTATTGGTTTGATTTAGGTTCACAGGTTTATCGTGTCATCCACAGGCATATGCTGAAAGCGTTGGTGGATCAGCCTTCACCACATGTCAAGATCCTTAATAGTAGGGTAAGAAATGTGTGTGGATTACAGAAAAAGACAATCCAGTCTCATTGTATGTAATAGGAATTTGCAAAGCATATCACATTTCATTAGACTTTTCAACTTTAGTCAATCACTGCGTCACATCCAGAGGAGGTTTATGGGAGACAGATTATCCCACATTGGCCCACTGAAATGTTCTTACCCTTTCTCTGAAACACCTACATTACTACATCCAAAAGAGAATGCTAAGCTTTGGTCTCATAAAACAAGGACAAGTTGGGGAGTTTCTGTGTTTTTCAGTCCAGCAATACATTTTTTCCTGTGAGTGCGCCTGTAATGAAATTCTTGTAACTTTACCATGTTCTCTGTACAATTTAACAATAAAAAGAAATTTCATGTTGCTTTTTTATTTTTGAATATACAGTAATGAAGTATGTGTTAAGTCTTTATACTACATCACTTTCACAATCGCTAAGGAGGAGACTCCAAGATTTCCAAATACAGAAGCAGAAGAACAATCCTGTTTTCTGGGAGCTGCCAGGAGGTGTAATTGTGCACCTGTAGAACATGCAGATTAATTTATATTTCAAGGAAAACAGGGAAGGTAATACCGCTAAGCTGGTTAGATTTGTACCTCTATAAGCACAATGGTGCTTCCTTCTCACCTCCAAATCCCAGTCTTATTTGCCAGCTGGTGTCTGCACAAGCAATTCTATTTTAACCTAAAAACAGTGCACCACCAGGAATCTGCCATAACCCCTGGAATGACAGTGGTCTGGAAAGGGAGGAGATCTGCATGTGGGATTTTGGGGTGGTTTCTGTTTGTTTGGTTTTTGTTTAGCTGTAGAAATTGTCTGTTTTCATTAAAAGCCAGCAAGGCAAACATTACTTCTTTATTTTTATCTCATGTCACACTTGATTGAAAGGTTCTTTGCAGCTAAAATAACATGATGAAGGCATGGAGATTATTTTTGTCTTAGCTTCTACTGGAAGCTTAAAAGAAATCTGTTTCTTCATGCAGAATCAGTGTGGTCTTGCACACATACATAGACATTCGCTCCCCAAGGATAGGTGCATACACACATGTACACACACAGTGAAAGTCACACAAGGATGTATGGATTGCTAAATTCACACAGGGAGTATGCAGCAGTAGGATTTCCAAGACAGTCATTCAGATTTGCCCATATAGCTTTAAATTCTACACTGTTGCATATAGACATTATAGCAATCTTATCTGACCCAGTACTCTATTTTACCATCCTTTGACATAACTCAGTAAAGAAAAGAGCGGTGTTCACTTAATGAACAGTGTTCAGCTGCTGGTCAGTGTGCGGTGGAATACTTGCGGCTCACCGTTCAGATCCTGTTACAAGACACAAACAGTCATTTTCTCCTGATCTCTTCCATGTAATTTCCCAAGCTAATATATAAGCCCTTCCAAAAACTGTGTAACACCCAAAGCAGAGAAAGTTTCATTGTTGAAGCATGCTTGTTCCACTGAAGCACAGGAAAACTAACACCTAAAGTATCAGTTAATTTTGGATGCCCTCTCTAAGAGACCAAGGACTGAGGTTTTTTCAAAGTAACCAGTATTAGATACTATGTACAAGACACAATTTTTGTCAGTTTTGATTAGGTCTGTGAGTCTTCAGCATTTTTGTGCTTTAACCTTCAGACTTCCAAATCAGATGTCTAGAAAATGCAGAACCTAGAATTGATGACCAACCCTGAAAAATCTAAATTACTTAATTAGCATCCTAGGAAGCCTGTGGTGGAAGCCAGGATAAAACGTAGTTCCCTTCCCCGCTGGAGCAACACTTTCTTAGCTATGAAATTACCTTTTCTTTTCCTGTAATTCCTTGCATCATTGCTGCACATCCTAACCTCAGCTAAAAATAGATCATCAGTCTGGTTTATTTTACGGTCCTGCATCATCCTTAAAGGTTATCCATGGTTACAACAAAATAGGCAAAATATGTTCCCATGTGTTTTTACCTTATTCTGCAAACCGTAGTTTCCCTCCTTAGCCCATCATCACAGTCTTCCCACATGCTTTGTCTGCTTCCCTAAGGACTTTATCCTACTTCAATCTCCATTTCTTTATCCCACTCAGCATGTCTTATCCAGTCCTTTTGTCCTTTTCCCAGATTCTTCCTCAATGTGTCTGTCTTTTTCCATTGCCCACCACCTATTTTTCCCTCCTCTAGCTACTGGTCCTATTCTCCCATTGCAGTCTTTTTGTGCGATTTCAGCATCTTCTCCTTTCTCCCTCTTCCCCCTCACCTCTTCACCCTCCCCCCAACTTGTTTTCCTCTCTTGGACCAACCACTCACTCTTAGCTCTTCTGTCCATGTGCTTTCTAGAGATCATGAATTTTCATAGCTGTTTTGAGCTCCCCCTCTCCTCAGTTCCCCATTTGATTTCAGTCTTCCCTTTCCCTTCTGCCCACTTTGCTCATTCCCATTCCAGGGTATAGTGGGATAGTCCCTGCTGCTCCCCAACAGACACCTCTCCTAGGTCAGTAAAAAGGAGCTTTAGTATTTAACAATATATACTGGCAGTGGTGACAGGCATGGTAAAGTTCCATATGGTGAGAACATTTGAGATGGACCTAAAGGCTTCTGCATCTAGAAGTTGCTTGCAGCAGCAAAGAAGATACACATTGCACTCCCTCTGAGGAAATGCAATCCAAATACAAACCAGAAAGTAACGGAGGAGGAGGGACAGAAGGCTGAGATATTTCTCAGTGAATCTGTCCAAGTTTCTTTGTCACTGTTTTTGCATGGATTGTTATGGCAAGTCATCTTGGAATAGTATGTGAAACAGCAATTAGCAAGAGGCTGAGCCTAGTGAGCACGTATGTGTCTGCTGCAGTGTTAAGAGGGGGCCATCTGCTGTGCAGGGTTTTGTGAGTGTATTCTTCTAACTGAACTACACCTGCTGCACATGTGGCAAGTGAATTTGAAATAGACAAGTCAAAACATTCATGCTGCAAGGCTGCTGATGAATAAAACTTAACAATCTGATTATATATGTGTGTATATGTATTTATTTGTACACATTCATGGAAAATAAAATTGCTACTCTTCTGATGTTTGTGCTAATAGAAAGTGAAGCCATTTACACTCCATCGTTAATGTGATTTTATGGCGTTTATTGACATGGCAAGTTTATTTTAGACATGAAGACCCAGGGGAGTGGGACTATAATAGCAATGTTAATTTGTCTGCTTAGTGCTAAGAAAGAGAAAAAACCCAACAAACTTGATAAGCTTTTTTTTTACCTGCAGGGGTTCTGAAAAAGCAGCTACCGCTTTTTTTAGTCTTGTTTACTATATGCCATCATTTTTCATCTGGCTCCTGAGTTGATACTGCAGCTATGGTGGAGGAAAAGGAAGCTCTCCACCTACTCCAAGTCTAGAACAAAGTACTTCATCTTGCAGACAAGTACTGAGAACAAAAGGGGTTTTCTCTGCATGAATTTGGTTGTTCTGCCACAGAAATGATGGCAGTGGATTTCTGTCTCTAGTCTACTGTTGCTAATACTGATTTCTGTAAGTTGATGGAGCATGGAGTACCTTGTTACCAAATGCCATCACAGACATGTTTTGCAACCATTGCTGTGGCACAGTTGTACAGTGCTGTGCTCTGAAGTGTTATGAAGGCCCTTAGGCAGCCTGAATGTAAAAACATTCGCTGAAGAATCATGAAGACAACTATCATCACCCCAGGGGGAGTTTTAATTTGAAATTATCTTTATCCCCATATAAAATCTGTCATTTGGGTCATTGCTTCTGTAATATTTTTTTTCTTTAAATGGTTTAGGTCTATTCTTGGCAGTTAATCATATTTGGTAAGCCATTTAAATAATTCAGTAAATCTCTTTTATAAAGAGTTTTGCATTGCTTATTGTAACAAATGGCATCGGAGTCTGCCCTTTCATCAATTTAAGTCTGTATACACTAGCAGATCCAAAAATGTTTCAGAGCTCCCAGCTATACAGTCATATTAAGGTTGCTGTCAGGGTGATATCAAGTACCAGCCCCTCTTGTGCGTTGTTTTTCTTGTGAAGAAAATCTGCATGTTTGGGCTAGACAGGAGCAGCAGCAGGCACCAGATAGAAAGACAAGTGCCCCGACACTCGCTGGCTGCTTACTGCAGGCACCAGCCTCTGACTCTCTCTTTGCCAAGTATTCTGTGAGCAGGTAAGTGTGCTGAGCGTGTGATGCATTGCTTCCTGTTGGCTGAGCTGCCCGATGGGCGCAATCACTCATTTTTTATTTTTTTCTGCACAGGAAACTGTCTTCCAAGAGACACGGTTTTCTCTTGTTTGTCTGGATGCCAAGTGAAATGAGTTGGACAGATTTAAATCTTTTATGAAAATGAGTCTCTAAGTAAAAGCTTTGCTTTAAGATGGCAAACTACCCACAAAATACTTAAACATAATAAATTCCCTCTTATGCATAAATAGAGCTGTTCTCCCACTAGGAGTGCGTGAACTTGCTTTAGTCGGGGTTTTTGTGGCCCTCTTTTATTGACAGACGTGAGGCCTGAAAATGTTAATTGACAGTTTAGGCCTGTTGGGGGAACTGAACCTCAAATTCTTGATTCTCAGTTGAAGTTCAATTCTTTTGCTGTTGAAAACCAAAACCAAACCCAAACCCCACCCAGCCATCCCCAAAACAACAACTATGAAAGAGAGCATTTTATCATCACCCCCCACCACCCCAATTCATTTGTTCATGGAAGCTGAGGAAAAGCACCTTCCTCCAAGGACTTGAGGCCTGTTGATTTCAGTGAGAGACAGAGCACAGCTAGAGCTGGGATGAAGCCCTTTGCTTCCCTCTAGGTTGTGTCCTGCTTGTGCATACACAGTGAAACAAATTGCTAAATCTGAGTCAGGAAGATGGTTCCCTACAGGCCAGATGTGATGGGACTGATGGCCATTATTGCTACCCATTATTATGGGTGGCCTGACCCATTTCAGTCATTGACAGAATTCACCCCGCAAGTTCTTATGCTTGCAACAATCTTGTGGCTTTGTAGTGTTGTATGAAGCATGCAGGATTCAGTTTGTTACAGGGTTTAGAAAACTGTGTTGTGGTGTGTAATAATATGTAACTAAGTAAAATGGATTTCCTTTTCAGCTTCCTTGGGCCCAAATATATGTTCTGTATTCTCTTCAACTCATTGAGGGAATTGACTACTCAACAGGGCATGGTCAGGGTTTGAATTTAACTCCCAGGCCTGTCAAAGTTTCCTGTGCAATGACTAAGCAAGTCAATTAGGACTAGGTCTATTGAGAAATTTAAGGATACCACTCCAGGTGATTACAATCCTTCTTTGGCTGCTGCTGAATCCTTAGTTCCATAATTGCTAATTTAGGTCACTCAACCTTATGGCTTCTGAGAGCCTCTTTGCTCAGAGAATAATTCTTCCCATGGATGTTCAGGAGCCAGGGAGTTGAAGCTGGGGCTGAGTGCAGTAGCAGTAAGTTTATATGCATCGTTTCTTCATGTGTACGCTGTGATTTCCTCATGTGTAAGCTAAGATACAAGCAGTAGTATTTCCTCACTTCATAGGGATGCTGGAAACACTACAGATCATGAAGAAAATGTAAGCATGGGATCCTCCAGGTACTACTGGGCGTCCTTAGGGATTTCAGTGGTGGTGATCCTTAAAAAAGAAGATTTAATTTTAAAAATTGAAATAACCTAATTTACCAAGATAGAGCTTGGTCAGGACAGTGGACTTAAATCTACTATTCTTAAGAGGGTTGCTTTTGGTACTCATGTAACGCAAGTGCATAAGACATCATTTAGCATTTCACCTAGAAAATAGCATTTTGATCCACATCCTGTGTTAAGTTCTTCCCGAGGTATGAATCAGTGAGACAGGTGTTACAAGTTACAATGGCACGTCCTCAGTGATTTCCACCTCATGGTTCCCCTGAGGAGCAGTATCTTTTAGGTGAGTACTGACTTTTTCATGACACTGCGTCCTGGGACCGTGTCTCTGTATTAAGTGTTCCTTTTTTTTCTGTTTTTATTTTCAGGTATGTTACTGAAACAGAGTTTTTCAGATCAAACATTTTTCTTTGAATACACAAAATTTGTGTGTGAAGCTCAAACCAGGTGGTGAGGCTATTTGCATTGCTGGGTCTGCCCAGCTCTGCAGAGCTGCTTGACAAGTTACGAGGTCGCAATTTGGTGGTATTTTGGGAAGCCAGCAGCGCAGAGGCTTCTTGACAAAGGGCTGGCCTGTATTTAGGAATGAATTAAAGTTTCACTCTTCAGATTAAGGGTGTCAGAGAGGTTGCTTGCTGCTCTCTGGAGGAGCTGGGCAGCTGAGCTGTTCAGAAGTTAAAAGCTAGCTGCCAAATAATCTGTTGAGCAAATAATTGGCTGTGCTTTCAGAGTGCAATGATACCATGGCTGCTCAAGGAAACAGCACTGAAAATGTCTGACAATAGTAAAGTCTCACAAAATTTAATCTCACAAGCTTATTACTTGCAAACTTAATTAGGTATCACAATGAAATACATAAAGCTGTTTACTTCTATACTGTTAAGGGCTTTTGTGACAGTTTGGAAGAATACAGAACCAGATGGCACCTTACAGATATTATATTTCAGTGTCTTGCTGCGTATGGTCAATGGAGATAAAGTTTTACAACTAAGAGGAAAGGTAACTTTGGAGGTATTCCAGGTAAACAGGATTAGGTTTAATGAACTGGTTTTCTAAAGTGTGAATTATACCTATGGTATAATTAATTAAATGTCTTAATGGACACTTACGTTAATATTTTTTGATCCTATCTGACCTGCTTTCCTGTGCAAATAAATAGACATCCATATAATAGTTAACAAATTAGTGGATGCTAAAGAACAGAATTGCCTTTTCTTCTGTGGTGCAGATTGATTTTGAAACCCAGAAGTGACAACAGTGAAAGGACAAGCACCACTAAGCTACAGGGAAGTGCATCTATATTCAGTTTAGGTTGAACTGCACTTTAAGATGTTTCTCCCAGCTGTCTCCTCTTACTGGGTTTTGTCTGGCATCATACAGTAGTCTTGGAGTGCATGAACTGGAATCTTCTCAGGTGATACACTAAACTGAAAGACAAGCTATGGCATTCAGCCCACGGGGCCAGACGGGAGATAACCCAGAAAAAAACTGATAGCAACCTAAAACGTGCATGCTGTTTGTGTCAAAACCTCTGCATCAACACTTTTACTCTACAGAGTGGTCCACATTACTTGCTAATGTCGACCTAGCTAAAAGGTAGTACAAACAATTGTTTTTTTTCTGTTGATAGTTTCCAGAAAAAAGAGACAGAGAAAATATCCATTATCTATAAAATGGCAGACCGCAGGATTTGTATTTTTTCAGTAGTCAGAAAAGAAATAGCGTCCTTGTGCATTATTAATGATTATTTAAATAGCACCATTTGAATTTCTGTTCAGTTGAAAGATCAGAAATGAGAATGCCATGAAATAGTTTAACCTGCTGTTTCAGTTTCTCTCTGTGGCTAGATAATCAGTTTTTGATGGAAAATGTGGCCAACATATTGTCTCCTTTATAATCGGCACCTTTGACTTTTTTAATTGTAGTTTCCCGTGTTCCACTGTTCTTAAAATTAAAATCACTTGTAATGAAACTTAAGTAAAGATGCTGCAAATCAGCTCAACCATGTACATGGTCTTCTTACAGCTGTTGATAAACACACTCACTGAGGAGAATTTCATGATACATCGGCACATATACACACTTGTATACACACACAGGGCCAATCCAAACTGATTAGCATTCCAGTTGTTGGTAATACATTTAAAGCCATGAGTGCCTGACATTTATCAGCTCATTTCTTACAGTAGTAAAAATATTACAGCAAATATTTAATAACACTTATTAACATACATATTATTATAATACTAAGTGATGATAATAAGATTATAATATTATAGATATATGAATGTATCATGGTGAACAAAATCAATGTTTAGGCTTATAAATGGCAAGTGTTTTTCCCCGGAAAGCTTTTCGTAAAGAATCC